>CANYBF012531352.1:0-11307 GCA_948192965.1 Dalechampia spathulata | reverse complement strand
CATTACTTAATCATTTATTATATTATTAATCATATTATAAAATAAAACTAATCATTACTTAATCATTTTTATTTATAATAATAAAATGTATTTAATAAAATGTATACTTGGCCGCCGTTCAAACCGGCGGCCAACTTTTCACATGCCACGTCTACTTGGCCACCTTTCAAACCGGCGGCCAACTTCGCCACATCATCGACATGTCATCCGTTTTTGCCAGGTTAGTTGGCCGCTGGTAAAATCGACGGTCAACTCCAAAAACACACCAAATTGGGAATATTTTTCATTCTCACACTAAAGAAAGAATTTTTGAAAAAATTTGCACCAATTTGGGAAATTGCCCGAGTTTCTTTCTCCCAATTTCACCATCATGAGACAAAACTCCTCTATATTGAGTCAAAACCATGAACAGATTCCAAAGAAGACAAAACGGTTTTATGAGGATGATGAGGCACTGTAGCATCAAACTTGCACAAATCTACATTTTCAAACTTCTGCTAAATTTGTATTACATCAATTAACTTGATTCATATATAAAAACATCAATCACATTTGGTAAATATCTCAGAAATGTTCATGGTACGACAGCAACTGGCAATATCTCAGAAACATATTATACAAGTTAAAGTTGTTTTTTTACAAACTCTAGATTGAAAAGGATCTAACAAGTCAATACATCATCAACCATACCTTTTGTTTTGTTTTCTTTCTTTTCTTTCTTTTTTTTTTCACTTCTAAATACAGACTAGAGTAAAAAGTTTTTGATTGTAGATACAGCCCTCTTAAAAACAGGAGGGGTATGACACAAAAATAATTCACTTTTGCAGGCATGCCAAGCCATCCTAGTTCTTCAATTGTTACAAGTAGTGCCAAATAAAGAAAGAACATTTTTAAGATGGCATGAGATGAAATAGATCCTAAGAGTATTGTTAAAAAATCAGGTTATAGATGAAATTGTAGATCTACACGCTAAGCAAAGATAAAAAGAAACACCTGTTGGTTGCTAGTTGTTAGGGGTAAGCTCCTGCTAAGCAGCATTATTAGCAAGGGTTGCCAGATATCTCCGTTCAGTCTTTTTGGGTGTCATTGCTCAAATGTTGATTGTTCCTGCCAGCCTGGTACTCATCACGGCGTTCAGCAATTCCCCCGAGTCTCTCCTGCCAAATAAATGAACGATTTGGAAGCTAATATCAATATTTATACCAGCGTAGGTTCAGTCATGTCAAACATCTTTCTATTGCCTGCAACTTGGCCAGCTCCGTTGCAAATTGTTCAAGGCGAGTAATTGTAATGAGTGAAACAACCATGAACCAAATAAACAACTGACTTCAAATTTCGCAAATATCAATTTTATACCAATACAGGTTCGGTGATTTCAAACTTATGTTGTCTGCAACTCAACCAGCTCTGTTGCAGGTTCTTTGTGGTGAATGTAATGGGCAAAATAGCCATGAACTCATTGCAAGGATCTTACAGATCAGCTAACCAATTTTAATTCTATGAGGATAGCTGTAGGGGTGGTAATTCTAGATACTATACATGAACATGACATGAAATTAGCATGTTCCCATTTGCCATAATTGTGTTCTTTTCAAAATCATATTGATCCATATGACCCATTTATAACTGATTAATGACTTGTATCATATGTAATATTTATCATAATTTGATCATGTTCAAGTTTGAGCTTTTGACACCATTAGTTACTAGGATCATGTTCGAATTGACTCTATTGCCATTATACAAACAGGTTAACATGACCAACCAGCCTCATTGCTGCCACTAGGTAGCTAGATGATGATGGGCAGTGATCAAAGAAAATAGAATTAGAACATCAAGTTTAATGGATCATCTATAGAACATTCACCTTGAGAGAAGCATTTTCTGAGAGAAGTTTCTCATATTCACTCTTGATCCTATTTACTTCAGATCTCAGATTGGCGTTTTCTTCTTTCAAGGCTTCAGCACGCTGTGCCAGCTCGTCACATTCAGCCTGATTCAAAAACATAGATGGCATGAAATGAAGTCAAACATAGGCATGGTGTAGATGATAGCAATGTAACATCACATTCTAAAGAAAATCTCATTACCTGTTTACGTAACCTAGAACGGCGAGCAGATTCTCTGTTTGACTGCTTTCTCCTTTGTCTCTTTAGCTCTCTTTCATCCTACAGAATAAGCAAAGGAAAAATGCATGTATGGTCATGCTAATAGAATACAAGTTCCACCCGCAAGATGCTAATTACGTCCTCCTCAAAAATCAGAACCTTATTTTATAACTTGAAACACAGACAACAGTATATATTATCAACTAAAAGCTTTTAGCAAAATTTTGAAGAGTTTCACTATCAAACAAGCCAACAGAGTGAATTTGAAATTCTGTTTCCAGAAATTAAATGCATGGCAAACAATAAATAACAATTGCCATTAATTTCAAATAATACACTCACTGATCAGAAATTCATGATAATATACTAGTCCTCTCACTAATCATTTATATTCATAACTACCGTTGTAGAATTGAAATTCAATTTTACTTTCTAGGGTTCCTTTTCTTATAAAGGAAACTGACTTAGCAGCAACCGTCAAGCATATGTTAGAGTCTCACACAGCAAGGTAGAATCCTTCTAGAATTTATTCATTTCAGAGTTTAACGAGGTTTGAAAATATCAAATTTATAACAGTTCAAGTAAATCAATAAGAAACTAACTTTTTGAATGACTTGAAATCATCAATTCATGGGCAAAGATCAACCTGTAGCCAAAGCTGCGACTGAACTGCATCCCGTGATGCAGTAGTAATTATTCCTCCTGCAACTGAGGTAGAAGGAACTTTGCCTTGGATTGCAGGAAAAGTAGATGAAGTTGAGGTTCCCCAATAGTCCATTCCAATGTTTAAGTTGGTTGTTGGTCCAGGTAGCACTCCAGGGGCACCAGTAGCAGATATTGGCACAGCAGACATAGCTTGATTCATGATTGTATTAGGCATACCCTGTCCATTCTGAGGACCATGCGCAGAACTGCCATTCTGACAGGCATCTGCTGTAATACACACTAGAGAAATTCATCATTGATGCACATGTAATTACTGACATAGCAACTCCTGATACAGAGAATTAAAAAACGAACCTTCCAGAGAATCTTGCTTTCCACCTGACTTCGTTTGTGTATCCTGCAAACATCAAGGAACTAAAGCATGAAAAAATGGTATGCGCATAAGATAGAAGAAATTCAAGACATAATCCAACAGGACAGTAAGAGAAGTAACATTTATCATATCAATAAATTAGCATTTCCAAGAAACAGATTGTCCTAAACTTAAAGGAAAAGGGTGATATTTCAAAGAACAGCAGCTGATTGAATGTGAAAAAGAGAAAGCAGATTTCAAGAACAAACAAAAACTTCCAGATCCTAGTAAGATAAAGATTAGGTAAATTTACGCTAATTTGGATGTTTCTTAAATCTAAACATTGCCTTCCAGCCCTACTCTTACACATTCCTCAAATTTCACCTATACCTTTCTCAGTATAAATTTACAGAAGCAACAGTTTAAAGTACATGGTATTTGTCCTGTTCCTGTAGGAGTATCATATATATAATGCAATATTAACTTGCATAGTATGTCATGTCGTATGAGATATGACACAGGAAAATAGCAAGGCTGCAAAACAACCATAATCGAATGACTATCAATGTAAATTGTTGGCGTGGTAATTCAGATGCAATATTGATAACTTACATAGAAACTAAATCCACCAAACTCAGCAATAATCCTAAACTTCTTGTTAAGGTCAATTGTAAGAACCATTTGCATTTACATTACCCAGCATAGAGCCTGTGCCCGCATCTTCAGAAAGACATAGAGACATTACACCTTTTGCATTACATGTCCACACGTCATTCAACTCCTGCCCCTTCACTTTCTTATCTCTCAAAACATCATTATTCTCACCATCAGTAGCATCTTTACCGGGCCCTAAGCACATCTCTAAACCATTTAAAAATCTCAGTTCATTTGACTGTTTCTCAAGCCATTTCCACCTACCAAATACTTTAACAGCTTTTCTCATTCTGCCCTGGTATTTCCACTAGTCAAACAGAGTTGTTAAAGGCGCAGCTGAGATGCACTTGAGGCACCAGCCCCAACGCCTCAGATGCACATAGGTATGCAGCTTTAATAAGGGAAGGGCTTAGGCATGCCTTGTTAAATTCCGAGCAGTTTCTTTGAAAGAAAATGATTAAATATAGACTATTGATTTTTAATAGAAATTGATGCACTATGGTCTTCGGCCACACTCAATCAAAACAATGTTCAAGATAAAAGAAAAGAAAATAAGTGATTTTGATTGAAGAAAAAAATTTGTTTTTGGCTCTTCATCAAAACAGCTGACCATTTACTGGTATTTTTCTGAATATGTTTTTCTATGGAAATCTGATTGTCATTTGTGCTCTTTTCTTTCTTTCTACAATCTTCCTCCTTGCTCTTTTAATATCTTCATTTTAAATCATTACCCTGTAAAAATTTTTTTCTCAGCTTTTCTTCACATAATTTATCATCAATTGCTTCTTTCTTTAGGCTGTTTTCTTCTTCCATTTATTGTTTTTTAACACATTTTAGACTTTAGTTATGTTCATTAGTTTCTAGAATTTTGTTGTTTTCTAAAATAAATATATGTTATTTATTATTGAAAATTATGTTTTTTATTGTTTCTTTAAACGGAATTACTTTTACATAATTTATAAATACAATATATGTTATATTTTAGACATGATGAGTGTTTTTTATTTTCAATATGCAAACATTAATTTCAAGTCCACTTTTATGCATTTGTTATCGTAAGAGTACCATTAGACTTACTATATAACATTTTTTATTTTATGCACCTCATTTCGATAAGACATGCCCATTGTGCCTACGCTCCAGGACCCCTTAGCACCTTGTGTCCTTAACAACTATGTATCAACAAACACATTCACTTCCACCTACACTGTAAATAGGCACAAGCAATGATACATTATACTTGCAATATGTAACACGAGATCATTGAGTGGTCAACTTGATGAGAAGAGATAAATGGCAGGAAAAAATGACAAATGAAGCCCCAAAATATTCATGCAAGAGATGCAGACAACAGAGTTTTGTGGCATTGCTAATGGACTATGATGAGTGAAGAATATTGCTAAAGAAATATTTGTAGTGTGGCTCATAAATATAGAATAAAGCCACGGGTATAAGTTTGAAGGTAAAAAATATTAAATAAACCGAGCAGCCAGGAACTTACATTTGGAGAATTCGCATCACTTCCTTCACTTGTGCCTTCACTTGCACTCTCAGCACTGCAATACCAAGAGTAATTCTGGAATCAAATAACAGTAACTTTGCAATCTTAAGCAACCAAATACAGCCAAATAGACAACGAAAACATGGACAGCCTCATTCCAGTGTTACTTTTAACAATCAAAAATAGCAGGAATCGGAAACAATAATAGGCAAAAATTTGCAATCATGTGCAAGGTACTCCATTTCCTGATATGGTAAAAGCTGCAAAAGATAATCTTAAGATATAGCAAAGTGGGGTAAAAATGCAATCTTTTAGTTTCTTAAAAACTAAATTAACACTAAAAACCATTCAATCTGGTCAGGAGGGAATTAGTGGACCATAGACCTCTTCACAGGACCAAGTACCTGACCAACCCACCAAAAAAAATCCAGGCTTAGCCATAGGGAACTAAACCTAAACATGGCCCAAAATGGCACATATTCCTTTTAATATATAAATATGGATTTTATATGTATAATATAAATTTTACATATAAAATAATTTTTATTAGTAAAAATAAGTTATTTGTGAAAAACAGTTTACAACAGGAAGTTTGGCAAGGCCTGCTACAGAGTTTTTAAACGTAAGACAGATGGGACAGGCTGCAGTTTGATCTGTTCTATTGGACCAGTAAAGCTACATCGCTAAGTAGCTTTTCCTTAAATTCCTACATATATCTTCTACATCGCTAAGTAGCTTTTCCTTAAATTCCTACATATAGCTTCTGGCAAATAGCACAACATCTTTCACTCCTCCCGCCACTACAGTAAAGGATCAACTAATGGTAGCTTGAATGACAAATCAAACTGCAATAACGTCTACTTCCTTTGAAACACTAGCCACAACAAATTTTCATATTACCCCCAACATTTATTCCTAGTACCTTTTAGAGTGAACCCCATTGGCAGATACTCCGGGGGCTTTACCATGATCATTATTCTTCCCTGTAATCATGTTCAAACTGCCCAAACTTCCCTTTGATCTTTTAATGGGCAATTTTTCCTTCACATCAGATGGCTTCCCATCTGTCTCCGTGCTTCCAGGGGTATATCCCTACACCATACTTGTTTGAGTTAAGCTACACCAACAAGAATGAATACAGAGAAGTTTTGAGTAACAATAAGTGAAAAATTAATTTGGCACAGAGAACCCACAGATGCCTCAGCGATACCATTTGGAGAAGGCATTGCAAAGGGACTGAAAGGATAAGACCCCTAAATAAGAAAGAGAAAAATCAAATCTGAGAGGCATAAAAAAATATGAGAAACAAATGAAATGTAAAGCTTGAAAAAGAAAGTACCGGAGGAATAGATGGATGAGCATATATGCTACCAGGGGGGTACATGGCAACATAGGGATGTGGAGGTGTGCCATAGGGAGGCATAATATGCTGTAATTATAAATTTATATCAGAAAATGAACTACGTCCAACAAGACATGTGAATTTCTAGAAACCGGAAAAAAAACAAAGTTACAGAAGAATAAGGAAAAATGATACTGGAAGATTCTATTGCACACTTGGGAAGATGCAGGGATAACACAGAGACAATCAATAATCAGAAGCTTAGATGAGATTTACATGATCATGTCATCCAAACAATCAGTTGCCAGAAAATCTGACACCATTAACATGTTATGTTACCCAAATATAACCTACAACGCTTTTTAGGGCAAGGAAATCCAACCAAGGAATTTCAGATCAAACCAAGGGGAAAAAATAAAAATTAATTTACAAGTTCATGTTAAATAAATCGATATGAAGTTGCATTGGCACTGGAATGTTTGATACATGAATACACTCATAATTCTAAGCTTTATGTTACTCTTCTCACAAGACATTTCTGATCCAGGGCGTCCAAAAATAAATAGGACGACAGTTTTTCATTCCAAAACTGTAAAATCATAATTTCAATCAAATCACACATAGCAATATACGAGGCCTTCTAATTCCTTAACAGTTTTATCTAAAAGATTTGCGATATAACTAGGAAGGTGTTTCAAACACATGATTCGATCCTGACAGCTCACACACCACCTTTTGTAAAGTAAAATATTCAATTTTCAGACCAAACATAACATCCAAATTAAGCAATTCTAAATGATTAAGGTACCCGAACTCCCCACAATAACAATAAAAGCATCAACCTTATATAGCAATTCAAAGTTATGGATACCTGCACTCCCCACATATATGGGTGAGCTTGAGGACTTGAAGCCAAAAACCCATGTGGGGGCATGGGAGAATATGCCTGTTAAAGAAACAACACACACATATGACAATCCCAAATTATGTAAGAACCGAAAATAACTCCCCCTTTTCAATATGAAGAGATCTTTATTTACAAACCTGAAATCCAGCCCAGTCAAAATTTACAGTTCCAGTGGTGGTAGTTGAAGATTGCTCCTGATCAACAAAAAACAAAAAAAAAAATCACGCTCATCAGTTTTAAAACAAAAACATACATGTAACAGAAAATAAAACTTGCAGAAACACAAAAGTAGACCTGCATCGTAGTAGTAGCAGTGGCGTTGGTGGTGGTTGGAGGAGAGGTCTTTGCCTCTTTCTCCTTAGGTGTTTTATCCATCTCACTGCTGCCCATTGAAATCCACAATCTTGAAAACAATTGACCTATAAATATCAACAATTAACAGTTATAAAGAAAAGGGGAAAACCTTGAATCATGCGTAATAATTTAAAAAGCAAATTGAATAGCTAAAAGAACGCACAAGTACCAATTTCTAGAACATTAAAACCAGCAAATTCGAATCTTGATCCACTAGAAGAAAGAGAAATCTAAATAATTTGATATGCAGAAATGAAAATAGAGGAAAGCGAGGTCAATTTTTTCAGAATAAGAAAAAGGATTAACGGTAAATTTAAAAGATAAAATAATAACTAAATGGGATGTTAAATTGGGGAAAGAGATCAGAAATTAGGGTTTGATTCGTTATTGGTGCAAAATCTGTGCATCTGACGTACAGTAGACGCTGATGCAGAGGAAATGTGAAGAAATTTCTGTTTTTATGACGATCGGACGGTGGCAATTGCCTGTGATTCCTATGATGGCAGGAGAGCGAAGCTTAACTATTTCGGTTAATATGATGTCCAAAGATGTTCGGTTAAAATTTAAATTTTTTTTAAAAAAAAAAACATTATATGAAATTAAAATATTTAAATCTAACGGGATTAAATTTATCTCGAAATTATATGAATTTATTTGTAATTTTAAAATTTATATCGTATAAGATTTGATATATTAATTCATATTAATATTATTAGTTCTTTATATTATTTTAATTAATAATTTATTTGATTTTGATTTGTTTACTTCATATTAAATATGTTAATTATTTCATTCAACTTAAGACGATTGTTCTCTATTCATTGTTATGCTTACATCATTTTTAATGTAATTATTCTAAAATATTCATTAATCAAATAATTAATAAAAATAATTTGTAATTTATAAACTTCATTAATTGTTGTCTTACATTAATTTAATTTATTATATAAAATTATATAGTATCATAAAAATAAATTAAAATTTCAATTAGTGTAATTAATCATAATTTCATATTAATAAGAAGAATTTTATTTTTAATAAGTATTAATTTTGAATTAAATATCCTCAAATATATTTATTGGAAATATATAACATATGTTTATCTTGTAATTAAATTTTTCAATAATAGCATATATATTGAAAATATATAATTAATCATGAAAATAAATGATAAAAAAATAAATACTAACAAAAACATTATCAAATTTATGAATAAAAAATTAAACAATTTAAATACTTACTAATATGTAAGTATTTAAATATCTTTTTTTTTTCTCATTCTAATAGTTTTCAAATAATCAATTTTGATATACAACAAATAACATTTTGTATCAAAATGAAAATAGACAAATTGAAATTCATTTTTGTCAATTTTTAATATTTCTCTTCAAGTCGATAGTAATAGCTAAAAATAGAAATATGATATTTATTTATTTTTAATGATGGTTGATAATGAACTAAATTTTGTATAAACTTTTAATTTAAATTTTTAATAAAAAAATTAAGCATCTTTCAATTAACATTAAACTATACTTACATTATTTTATTCTAAATAATTTAAATAAAATCTTATTCATATATAAAAAAAAAAAGTCAAAATGAAAATGATATGACACACATTAAACTTTCTTTGTCTTTTATCTTCTTACAAATAAAAATAAATTTCAAACTAATCAATTCAAAATTAATTTTCATATTAAGAGTCATCTACATCCAATATGTTCTTATCCTAATATTAAGATTTGAACCTAAATAATATATCATATGTATTAAGTATATATTCAAAAAATTAAAATATAATAAATCATGAAAAGAGAATTTATATCATGTACTTATATATACATATATATATATATATATATATATATATATATATATATATATAGGAAAAGTAAAAACATGTGATGAATATTAAAGGTTATATTTCGTATTCAATTAATTTTAAATATAATATTAATGTATTTTATCTGATAATATTGATTAGAGAAAATACAAAAAATGAATAAAATATATTAAAAAAACTATTAAACTTTATTAGATATGCTAATTAAGACATTTTAAGAATTTGATATTCAAAATGATATGTGAAATATTAAAGGTTTATGATATGCTAATTAAGACATATTAAAAATATAATATATAAAAAAGATACAAAGAACATTAAAGGCTAAATAAAACCATATCATGAATATAAAAAGATTAATTTTAAATATACTTTAAATTTCAATAAAACTAAAACTGAATCTAAAATCATCAAAAAAAAATTTAAATTTATCGTATAAGCAATTAAAGCATGGAAACATGTCAAGTAGATATGTTAAAACCTAACTTTATATATATTGATGTGTTAATTTCCATAAAATTTTATAAATGTATTGATTTTACAGTGGTTAGTATATAATTATCATTTATTGTTATTATATAAATCATAATAAATGCATATGCGACGCTTAATAAAAAAACTCATTACATTATTTTAGGGCTTTTACAAAAACATAGAAAAAGATCCTAAAACTTACAAACATATAAAAGCATACTATAAAAACTTATATACATTATATTATGACTTTTACAAAAATATAGAAAAATATCTTAAACTTAAAAAAAATAATAATGGGAGAAGGAGGAGAAGAAGAAGTGACCACTTGAGTTAATTTTATTTTTACTTATATTATAACTTGTAGTAACATGATTGATGGGTATGTTAAAGTTAAAAAAATTAAGGAGACTTATAAAGTCATATATGAGATGCACACAAAAAATGTGAAGTATAACCATGTTAGTTACAATATTATAATTGATGGGCTTGCACACCTATGCCCTCATTTATTTCAATATTATTATGATATAAATAATAAATAGTATATGTACTAAAAAGAGTGAAACATAAAAAAAATAATGGTAGGAGAAAAAAGAAGAGGAAGATTAACAAGAGAATAATAAGTGGTCACTTAGGTTAATTTTACTTTTTTATATTTTATAATTTAAATTTTTGAAATCAGTTGGGTAATTTAATTATTTTTTAAAATTATAAAAATTTTATCTGATTTGAATTAAAAGTTTTTAAATGATAAAAAATTTATAGTAAAATTTTAAAATACATTGAGAAAATAACATAGAACTAATTATCTCAAAAAATATTATTTAAAGTATAAAATTGATGATTTTTTATGATATTTAATTTAAAGTATAATTTTAAATTTTATTTAAATTAGACTTTCATCTTAATATTTATTATTTAACTTATTATTTATTTCATTTTCTATAATATTTTTTTAATATTTTTAATTTTAATTTTAATAAAATATCATTATATACCATATGATATATGTCATTATATATTATATATTGATATATATATATATATATATATATATATATATATATATATATATATCACAGTATATAAAATATTATATACAA
>CANYBF012530553.1:0-15304 GCA_948192965.1 Dalechampia spathulata | reverse complement strand
ATATATATATATATATATATATATATATATATATATATATATATATATATATATATATATATATATATATATATATATATATATATATATATATAACTATGCCTCCTTTATTCTTCCAAAATATCATGCTATGGTATATGATGCATGCCTATTTTGTGTATGGGTATATGTAATGATGACATAACTATAAATCAATAACATTCCAAGATATATCAATATATCACATATCTAACATTAATAAACAATAATCAACTATTCATAATATTTTACAATATGATGCTTGAATCCTTAAGCCCTTGTTTTTTACCTAGAAATTTCATTTACACTATAATTATTATTAGGCACAAACTTAGTCCCTATCATTCACCATCTCTTCATAATGTGTGTATATATATAGCATCAATAGTATTAACTTTTGTTATAATAGAAGGCATCAATTCATACAAATATATCAACCAATACACTCATCTGACATTCTTAACTTGCTATAGTTAAATTATACTAACCTGTTGAGAGATCTTCATTTCCTAAATTGACTTACCAAATATATGATGAACGACCATATGAGCATGGACTGATAATCTTATCATACTACAAATGCCTTTGGGTAGGCTATTCCTCACCTGTTAATCTCTTATATTTATATATAAAAGGTTAACAATGATTAAATACAAACATGATTGCAGTAATCATATTAATAAAATGTAATGATTATATGACACACAATAAATCATCATCATATTTCTTTTATGTAATTAATACAATTTATTGAATAATTTTAATTATAACTAATTATTAATAGAGATAAACATAACCGACATTATTTACCTCATTAAAATATAATGATTGTTTATCACATATGGAACCTTTATTTTCATGATTAGCATGACATGCCCAAAATTTTATTTATAATTAATTGTAATAGATACAACAGAGACCATCCATTTATCATCAATCCATGATATTTTATTTCATCCATAACTCTAGAAATGTAAGTAAATAATCATCACTTCATTAAAAGACATTAGTTCGTGCAAGCATATTAACTAACATGCTTCTCTAGCATTCACAACTTGCTAAAATAAGAAAATTAACTAATATATTATTGTGCAATTACCATTCTCTAAATGGAATTGTTAAATAATTAATAAAGAATAGTAAAATATTAATAGATAATTCTATTGTAAACTATTTTCCTTTTATATAGGCCTTTAATATACTAGTCAATGTCATATCCATTTTAATTAATATTATCTGAATCACGATCGTAGTGCCATAGGCTATACTTTTAGGTTATAATAACTAGAATTTTTAGAATAAATTATCAAAGTAATTAAGATTGATAGTTGATAAATCCAATTAATGTCCAAATAATTTTACTATGAATATAGATATTAGTAGTTAAATTGCTAGTATAATTAGTGATTAATTAAATAAAATTAATAATTTAATATTTAAATTATTTTATTATACTTATAAATATTTATATTGTTAGCATCATATAGAAATGTAATTAACATCGGATAAGGGATGAGTAATCAAAATAAGGGATAAGCTAGAATTAAATACAAATAATGTATTTAATAAACGTCAACTTATACATAGTATTTAATTACATATATGTATATTTAAATGATTTAGTTATGTTTCTAAGTGATATAAGCTTATCATTCATTATATACATAAACGTGTTTAAGCATAAACCATTGAGATGTCAATTGAGTTATAAAGGTGAGGTTAACAGGGTAATAAACTATATGATAGAGGAAAATGATAACTGAACAAATAATTTAAGTAAGGGATGTCACAACCATTAATTCATTTATTAGCTTACTTATTAATTCACTTATAGATGCCTAAATAGTTATAGGAAACATGAGTTTATGTTATTTTTGATTAACTAATTAATTAGATTAAAGATAAACACATTATTTAAAGTGAGATAATTAGTCTTAGAATAAATTATAAGGTACAGATAAATGATATTATTGTGAGTAGATAATATCATGAAGATTCAAACTAAATTTGAATGAGAAATCGAGTAAGAATAACCCAATTGGTATGTAAGTAGTTAGTAAATTAAATGGATTTATATTACTATGGTTATGTTGTTATACCTTACCCCTTCTATAAGGCATGACATGCTCCCGTAATATGTTTAACACATCCCACTTTGCACCGAAATCTGTTAAACATATTACAAGGGATGTTTAAAACAAAATCACGTGACTTGGTGAATAGTAACTCTTAAATAGTACTTGATGAATAGTAATTCATGAATAGTACTATTTGGCATAGTACTTATAAAGTAAAATAAACAAAATAAATGTATCAGTTATAGTGAATTTAATGATAAAAACACAATCTACGTTCCATAACTTTTATAATTTAAAAAACTCTAAATAATAGAGAAAACAATTATCAAATGTATAGAAATATGGATCATAATTCCAATCATGAAAACGAGGGAATTTTAAATTTTTGTTGCCACTTAAATAAAAGCTATCGGAAAGAACTTTCGTTAAATCCAATCAAATTCTTGTATAAGTAAATAGTTTTAAAGTGTCGAACCTTTTAAAAACCCAAACTCATTTAAGTATATGCATTCATCACATAAATATGATATATATGTAAACAGTGTACTTTATCTCTGGGTATATTTCATAGTTGCATACTTACATCGTATTTAATATAAATACATATACTAAATTAGCTACCTAAATGTCCTTCTCCAATAGCTACATCTTGCCAGGTGCAAATCTCGCCTAATCTTTATTTCTTTCATTGTTATGATATACGTTCATAAAAAGAAACGCTGAGTATAAACTCAGTGGTACACAATAAATGATGCTTATATAATAGTGTTAAATAAAAATATAAATAATACCGAAACCAATACAAATTACTTTCCATCATTAACATGTAAAAGAATAAACATTGCAAAATCATAATCATCACTTATTGCATAATTTTGAAATAATAAATCATGAAAGAAAATGATTTTGCATTATTAACCATTTCCATTATTTCAATAACTTGTGTCATAAGTTACAGTAACCTATAACCTGGATGAGAGATGGGTCTCAATCCCACCTTTAAGATGACTATGTCATACCATACTATCTGTATCATAAGTTATAATAATCAGATCATGATAACCTAGATAGGAGACGAGTCTCAATCCTATCTCGAGGTGATATCTTATAATCTAGTATGTACACCTCTCATCGAGGAGGGGACAAGTCTCAACCTTCAACCCAATGAGAAATATCTCACTGTAATCCATCCATATTACTATAGACTATCTGTTATTGGTTATAAATATAGAATTATAAATTAAATATGATGAAATCAAATAACATAAGTTCATCATTTATTTAATCATATAAACGAATATACATAATGAGAAATCAAAAATAACATTAATACCCATTTTGCAACCGATCATCAAAAACAATCAAATAAACAATCATTAAAACTTAAATCCATTTCAAACATAACAATATTTGTTTATTATGCATGAACCTTGATAAAGAATCTCCTCCACTTCTTTACCCTTTTTTAAAACACTTTTGTTAAATCAAATCTTCCAAATCTATCAATCCACCTACAGAAAACACAATTCCCTTCCTTTAAAACATCATTTCCACAACTCCAAATCAACATCCATCACAATATACAATATATTACACAATTCTCAACATTTATATACAATATATAATAATTTCCACATTTAATATCCAATCCACCTAAAATATTACACACTGTTCATCAAATATCATACATTTTCAATCATTATAACACATTTCCATCATCACACACATTCAATCACAATAATTGCTTCATGGATAAAAAATAACTGTATATCCCTATCTTCATTCTCATTGATTTCTTTGAATTTTGTTCACTTCTAACACCTTAAACCATTATTTTCCATCTTAATTGACATTAATATGCATTCATTTCACATTAAACTCAACATCTTCATACCATTCCTTCTTTGGTCGAATATGTTATTGATTATTCTTACCATTTCACTTAAATGCTTCCATATTTCTTATCAAAATCATTAATTCTATCATATTATCTTTCATTCTCATGCAATTAATCAACCTAAAACATATATTCATCATCCTTCCATGCTTGACCAAATCTTCCTCTCCTTGTACAAGATATTTTACATCAATTTAATTTAATATAAAGCTTTATTCATTGTAAATACATGTTATTCTTTCATTACCCATCATTAAATCAACTTAAATCAACCTTACCTCAAACATTCCCAAAAATCCCTAATTCATCTTTTACTTCCACCAACTTAATTTCAAATTTTTCTAAGATAAAATTTATATCAATAGATAGAGAATTAAAAACTACAACTTTTTCTATCAATTTTTTTTAAAAATCATGAAATACGGTTAAGAATTTACCTTGAAAATGGTTTTTCTTCTTTCTTTCTCCTTCCCTTTGTATTTTAAACTTTCTCTCCTTATTTTCTTGATTTTCTATTTAATTTTATCAATAAAATTCTTTTCATAAGGTAAGTCATAATTTAAATTGGTAAAAATACCACTTTAGTCCTTAATTTTTTAAGGACTTATAATTTAACCCCTAAACTTCCAATTTTACCAAATAGATCCTTCCATAACCCTTAAATATTATAATTAAGGCCCTCAACTTCTATTATTAGCAATTTAATCCCTAAAATTGGAATTTCCAAGATCGCCCTTACCAATTTTCCAAAATTCTAACTTTACCCTTGAACAATCTTAATAATACCAAATGTGTCCTATTCGATATTCTTAGCTATGTTTCAATCTCGAACACCTCTAAATAGCTTAATAGAATATATGTTTTAGTCTGGATAAGATTTCATAGCTTAAATCATCTAAAATAGCTTACGCGATTGAAAATCATGCGTTTCCCGGGGAGGTCACCCGTCCTCCCCACTTAAGCACATTCAACTTTAATACTTTTAATTTGTATATAAAACTTAGTTTCTATTCCAAATGTTATTCTATTCTACTATATTCTTTGTCTCAAATGCGTTATATTTAGCTTACGCAATTGACCCAATTATACTTATGTAACTTTCAGATAAGTTTAAATTTAAAGTTCTCAAAATTTACATTTATGCTATTAGTTCATTTCTTAAGAATTTACATACACATTCTTCTAGCCTCTATTTATGGGTGTAACATATATTCATTGCTATACATATCTGAATGCATTTAAATGATCCTTATTTGGCATGCATGAATTGAATAGCATATACATTTAAAAGATTGAATTATAGGTAATGAACTATTGTATGATGTAGCATTCTACAACACAAGCTAGAGAAAAAAAACAAATTTATATGAAGTAGGATGTGGATGGTTTAAGAGAAGGAAATTGGAATTCAGTATGTTTAAAGAGGGGTACTGAGCGGATGGGACAAAGATTGTCGTGTTAAGTGAGATTAGGGGCTGGAAAATGGATTATATACTTAAGGCACTTAAACAGCGAAATGGAAGCAGTGGTTTGGCCTCCTTAAGGTACTTAGAAGGATATAATAGTATAAAAAAAAGAAAGAAGAACCAAGTCTTGGCGATAGAAGGGAGTAAAATATAGGAATTAGTAGTTTGTTATCTTTCAATAAAATCAAGAGAGGGATTGCGGCTAAGTCATCTACTATCAGCTATTGGATCCAAGGTAATTAAGAATATTGGACAAGAATATATATATGAATGGGTAATTAATTTATTAGTATGTGTGTGTAGTTATGAATAAGTTACTTATAAATATATATGTAACTTAAAAGACTGTTAATATAGGAAAAAAAATAAAGATTTGAACTTTTACATCCTACTTTAAAGAAGAATAAATGCATGGGTACTGCTTTTATTGCTATGAGTAATGATAGAGGAAACACCTTGAACGCTTGATATATTTCTTAGGAAGTGGGTGCTTAATGTGTAGGAGTCTTGTATTACTAGAATATTATCACCATATATATATATATATATATATATATATATTAATTCAATTATGAAACTTTCTCTTAAGGGCGCATGTTATACCCTTTTTCATTTGGTTACATTTTGATTAATTGGTGGAGTGTAGCATGTTATAGGGTGGCTATGCATGAAATTGTGACTAGGTGATTAAATGCATTAAACTAAGTTGTGTGTGTATGACATGATCGAGATTTATTTATGGCTTGATGTGTAAAGAGAATAATATAAGTAACAAAGAAATGTGAGACTAAACCAATTACTAAGCAAGTAAAATTGCATGTCATATATACATTCTTCTAAGGCATGTTGAGCTATATGTTTTCCATCTAATGTAAAATTGATGGTATTAAGTTAGGATTCATTGATACCTTGATTAATTGAATCAGAGCATACCATCAAATTTCATGATTTAGGGAGGACTTAAGTAGATTAATAATTAATGTTTAGTTGACTATGGGGCTAATATATTTGTAACCATTAACTTATAGTGGGAGATTGGTTATTCTCTCATACAAGGCTTCATACCAACCTTATTGAACATATCCTTTTTATTTGGTTTTACTTATGGAATAACTTGATGACACATAAAGGATATCCTTTATTAATTAGTGGTAAAGATAACATAAATAAATTGATAGTAACATTCAAATGCTAATCCATATGAACTCTTAGAGTTGATAGTAACATTCAAATGCTATATGTACCATAAAAAAGAGAGTTATGGTTCCACCTTGCTAGCTAGATGAAGATAACATAATTACAAGATTGTACCTAATAATAACTATAGTGTAAATGAAATTCTAGGTAAAATAAAAGGCTTAATAGTTTAAGCTTTGAAATATAAAATATTATGAATATTTAGTTATTCTTTATTAATATTAGACATATGGTATTGATATACCTGGAGTGTTGTCAATTTACTATTACTACAAAAAAGAGGAATGCAACTCAAAATTTGCATTCATTGATGTCGAGCATTTTATTGTTATTATTTGATTAATAGAGCAATATTATAATTGATTTATAGGAAAACTAACTAGTATATAGATTCAACTACAAAAATTTATTAATTATTATTATCATCATAACGCATTGATAGGATGATCTTATTGATCATCCTTGAAATGACAGTAGTTTTATTCACTACTTCATTGGAAGTATACATATTACTGTAGTAAGATATTGATCCTATGAGGATTTATTGGTTTATCCACCACTACTTGGATTTCTGATTTGTTTAAGCGAGGATAATGGGTTTGTATTTGGAAGTAAACAACTGTTAAAAGGAATACATAAAGAAGTGAAATGGATTCAAAAGCAAGAAGATAACACAAATGATAAGGAACATAGGACTTGAAATCATCATCACTAAACTAGGATGACAGTCATGTGCTTATTGCTACCCAAGATATCCCATGGCATTGAAAACCCTCTCTTGAGGCGAAATCAACTGAATCTCACTCTAATCTCTAGAATCCCTTAGTCACAGTCAAGGTCCTCCAATTAGGGAAACTACCTAGCAATCATACAGGAATTAGGAGCATATAGATCTCTCGCACACACCAATCTAACCAGAATGAATAAGCTTTCCACAATCCAACTCTCGTTGCAATCACAGAGCTTAAGTAATCATTTAGAAAACTAACCTTTAGAATTGGACATCTCTCAATGAATAAACATTCTATAATCCAACTCTCGTTGCAATCATAAAGCAGAGGTTTTGTTTCAAAAATCAAACTTTAAAATTAAACAATCATAGCAATATTAATAAAGCACAATTAGTTATCCCAACAAGGGATTTAGAGATCGAATCCTACATAAATTACTTAGCCACTCATGGCTGAATAGAAGATACAAGAAGAAATGAAGAACAAAGAAGAACACTATACAAAATTGCCCTAAAGGTTGGACTCTTACTAGTGCAGATGGTGAATGCCCTTTAACCCTAGATGCCATCCTCCTTTTATGCTTTGAGTGGGGGTCCTCTAGCTTTAACTCCAATTTGTTTGTATTTTTGCCCATCTTATTGATTGCTTTGCCCATGAGGTCTCCATTAAAGCTGTTTGTTTTTGTTCCCCCCATGGATCCCATTTTCCCCCTCAATCTTCTGTAGATTTTGTACTTTAAATGGATCATCATTAAGAAGTCACGATCATGACTTACTTGCTTGATTGTGCTTGGGCTTCTTTCCTTCTGTCATGATCATGACTTTGAATGTCACGATCATGACTGGACTTGGCTTGGCTCCTCTTCCTCTTGGCTTAGCTTCTGTCACGATCGTGACTTTGCTTGAAAGTGTCTTCCTTGCATCACTTCTGTCATGATCGTGACTTACTCCTTAAAGTCCTAAAATGCTTCATTTCATTTTTGTTACTTCCCTAACGCTACATACTTTAACAAACTCATCAAATTCTACTAAATGAAAGCAAAAATGTAACAAAATAAACATTAAACACTAACTAAAAATTATTAAACATGCATACAAATTAACATACATCAACATCCTCATACTTAATTCTTTGCTTGTCCTTAAGCAAAGGCAATACAAAGAATAACAACTCAAAACAATGAAGTTGAAATATGCTTATGATATGGCAATTTGCATGAGTTGGCTTGGACATCACTTAACTTGAAACCACTACTCTTTATGCCACTCTTCTCATAACATTAGCAATTTAATAGGTCTTGAAAAACTAGAAATGTTTAACTTAGATAATCAAGCTCAATCATTCATACCATTGCACTATAAAACAAAATACAACTCCTTTTATCCTTGCTTAATCATGGTGTGAGAGCAATTCCATTTTGCTTTGTTAAACTCGCTCTAATTTGAGGATCCTAAGGTTTTTATTCTCTTTTTATTGCTTTTGTTTTTCTTTTGGGTTTGGCTCTTATTTGAGAGGTAGGTCTTTCAATGTGAGTACCCCATGCTTTTAACGACAGTCCCCGGTTACTCGACATTCTACCTTCGCTCGAGTGGCTACTAGCACTATTCATATCACTAGGGCCAATTTCGGGCACCCTTACTGATAGCGGAATAGTTAGCGTTTTACCCCTGTTTGGTTTATTATATATTTTTCTTGCTTTTCTTTTTTTTTCCTTACTCATTTCCTCATTGCTTCATATTTTTAGAATTAATTACACTACATGGCTCGACAATTGCTAACAAGTTGTATTCTATTTTATAGTGCAATCATAAAAGGATTAAGCTTATTATCTAGGCTAAACATTTATACCTTCACAATCCCTACTGAATTGCTAAGTTTATGAGAAAAGTTACGAAATCAGTATGATTGCGAGTTAACTATGTCCAGCCTTCAAATACTCATGCCATATATAAGTAATTCCAATTTTACCAAACACATGCAGTTACTCATGCAAAAGATATAAGGTAAAAATACAGTCACAAAAAACACACAAGTGAAACAATGGCAAACAAGTAAACAAAACAAAGCAGACACTAGCATCCCCACACTTAGAGAAAATAGTGTCCTCAATGTGAAGATACAGAGCACCACACAAATGTGAGACACAACATACAAAGGACATAATTAAAAACACATAAATTGCAAATGAAAGGGAAGTCTAGTTACTTAAGGTGCAGGCGAGTTAGGTGGAGAAGGTGTTGGGGATGGTACAGTGACGCCAAAGAGCTCAAAAAATTTGAGCATTTTTTTTGCCTTTGATAGCGCTGCTCGCGTCGTATATCATTAATGGTAGCTTCCATACGGGTAAGGCGAGTAGTATTATCTGTATTGCAATGCTCTATCCTGAGCAACAGCTCCTCAAATGAAGTATCATCTGGTGCTCGTACTGCCTGGGGGTGAGCCTCCTGCTCGTCATGGTGTTGCTGCTCCTGTTCCTCCTCCTCAGCAGCGCCTTCCTCTTTTTCTTCATCCTCATCGTTAGATTCTATATCAATGCGCCTTTGCCTAACACCATCTCTATTGCCATAGGCTTTGAACTGTACACCTTGCTTAATGGCGAGCCCTACATCCTGTAGGTGCTTGGCAGAGAATTTCTCGAATGGTAACATAGTTAAGTTAGACATCTCAATATCAAAATAGTCCACAATGGTAGTGATCACATGACCTAAACCTAACTTTTTACTGCTTGGTCTCACCATCCGCTGAAATCCCTTCATTAAGTGAAAGATGGTGCAATAGGGTTGATCATTTAACATGCACTACATAGGAAAAAGTTCCTGAACAGATACCTTGTTATTCTCTATCTTAGCAAAGACAGAGACAACCAGATACTTATGGAATAGAATAAGGACTAGGTCCTTGATGAGCAGATTAAGAGCATTATGGGAATTATAGGGTAACTGACCTCCTGTGATTTCATTCCAAAAGGCACTGACTCTAAAATCAGCATGTGAAGAGGTAAGCCTTGATTATGGGAGGTCTAAGACATCCTCAATCATCTGATAAGTCATCTCCATGGTTTTTCCTCTCACTCTAAATCAAATTCTCCCTAGCCTATTGTTTATTAGCTCACAGGTGGTGTAGAACTCATGAGTGAGCTCCTTGCAGATAGGGTGCTCATCAACAATAAAATTACTACAGCCCAACTTGGAAGCGAATGCTTTCAAGAGGGCTAGAGCCTCAAGTTGCTCCAATAAATTTCAAGAGGGCGTCTAACAACATGTTTGACTCTCCTGGACATTTTACAATTGAAACAAAATCTAGTTCAATCAATGGAGGGAATAAAATATGTAGTTAGAGTGTAATTTAGGCTCAATCACGATCGTGACTTTAGTAGTCACGATATTGACTTTCAATTTAGCTTCCCCCCTTTCTCATTCTTGCAATCTAAATAGTAAAAGTCATAATCTAAAGGCAAGATTCACACCTTAAATCATAAAAACATTAAACAAGCATCCCTAAAGCATTATCAAAACATCATAAATGATTCCCCTAATCTAAACCTAAAATATCAAAATCCAACATTCAAGAACAAAAGAGAGAGAGAGAGAGAGAGAGAGAGAGAACTTACTTGTGAATGGATGATGATTGATGGTGAAAATGTAGCAAAAACAAGTAATCTAATGTGAAAATAGTAAGGATTTAAAAGAAATCATGTTTGGGGAGAAGGGAGAGCGTTTTGGGAGTTTGGGCAAGTGAAGAGTTATGTTTTGGAAGGCAACTCTCCCCTTTTATACTTAGAAAGAATTATGGGTTTTGGGTTTTGGAAGTTGCTGTCACAATCGTGACATTGAAAGTCACAATCATGACTTGCCTTAGAGAGTTTTTGTCACGATCGTGACATTGAAAGTCACGATCGTGACATGCCTTATAAAAATTTTTCTTGCCTTCGCTCTTTTCCCAAACTTCCTGTCACGATCGTGACTTGCCTTAGATTCAAAATTCTTTGGTTCGTTATATGCTCAACCTTCTGTCACGATCATGACTTGCAATGTCTCGATCGTGACTTCTCTTATTCAACATTTTTACTACTTTTTTCTTTGTTTTTCCTTCCCTAATGACCAATACTCAAAAAGTTAATTTAAGATTACCATTTTACACTATGAACTCATGGATTTAAAAGGTTACAAACACTTGAAATTTGACTCAAACATTATTAAAAACTTAAGAACACAACTGAAAATATGGTCATGTGCTAAGTTTAAGGTCATCAGCTAGACTTTACCTGCTTCCGTGCTCACTTCAAAGGTGTTACCTTGGTTGGCTTATGAGTCAAACCTCCCAAGTAGATTTTACATCTCTGACTATTCACCTTAAATGATTCTCCACTATCATTTTGGAGTTTGAGCGCTCCACTGTCAAAAACCTGCTGCACTTTGAAGGGGCCACTCCATCGCGATTTGAGCTTTCCAGGAAACAATCTTAACCTGGAATTAAACAGTAGCACATTATCACCAACTTTAAATGATTTTACCTTAATATGAGCATCATGCCACTGCTTGGTTCTCTCCTTGTATAGCTTGGCATTCTTATATGCTTGGTGCCTTAGCTCTTCCAATTCCTATAGCTCAAGTAGTCTTTTATCCCCTACCTTCTTTATATCATAATTCAGATGCTTAATTACCCAGTATGCTCAATGTTCCAACTCCACAGGAAGATGACAAGCTTTTCCATAGACCATCCTATGGGGAGTTGTTCCTATAGGGGTTTTGAACGCTGTCTTATAAGCCCAAAGCGTTTTGTCCAACATTGTTGATCAATCTCTTCTGGAACCACTGACTATTTTTTCCAGGATTCTCTTAAGCTTTATGTTCACCACCTCTACTTGACCGTTGGTCTATGGATGCTATGCTGTGGGAACCTTGTGGTATACATTATATCTTCTGAGTAGGGCTTCCAATTTTGCATTGCAGAAGTGTGCTCCTCCATCATTGATGAGTGTCCTTGGGATGTCGAATCTGGTAAATAACATTTTCAAGAACTTGCTGACCACCCTGCCATCAGTGGTGGGACTGGCTACTGCCTTGGCCCATTTGGAGATGTAATCAACCCCCACCAGTATATATTTGTTCCCCATGGAGGTAGGAAACAGTCCCATAAAATCTATGCCCCACACATCAAATATTTCAACCTCCAAGATCGAAGACTGAGGCATCTCATCCTGCTTGGAGATGTTTCCAGTTCTCTGACACCTATCACATTGAAGCACATAGTCGCTTGCATCCTTGAAGATTGCTGGCTAGTAGAACCCGCATTCCAGCACCTTGCTAGCTATCTTATTGGCTCCATAATGCCTTACGTAAGATGAATCATGACACTATATCAATATAGACATTATTTCTTCTTCTAGAACACATCTCCTTATTAGGCTATTAGCACATTGGCGAAATAAGTATGGTTCCTCCCACTAAAAATACTTAATGTTGGCAAAGAACTTCTTCCGCTGTTAGTACAAAACATCAGAAGACACTATACCGTAAGCTAAGTAATTAGCCATATCTGCATACTAAGGAAGTTTCTTTTTCTGTAACATAAAAACAGACTCATCAGGAAACTCTTCCTTGATAGGCTTGCTTTCTTCACCATCATTTTCATTCTTTTCCAGTCGTAAAAGATGATATGCAACTGCATTTTTAGCACCTTTCTTATCCCTGATTTCAATATCGAATTCTTGAAGCAACAATACCCACCTAATCAGTCTTGGTTTTGCATCTTTCTTTGCAAACAAATACCTCAAAGCAGCATGGTCAGTGAAAATAATGACCTTAGAACCTAAAAGATAAGTTCTAAACTTATCACATGCAAAGACTACTGCTAGAAGCTCCTTTTCAGTGGTAGTATAATTCAATTATGGTCTAGTAAATATTCTGCTAGCATAATAAATGGCATGCAATTTCTTATTCTTTATGTATCCTAACACACATCCTAAGGCAAAGTCACTAGCATCACACATGATTTCGAAAGGCATGGACCAATCCGGAGAAGTTAAAATCGGAGCTGTGGTTAAAGCATGCTTCAAAGTATTAAAAGCATTCAAACACTCATTATTGAAATTGAACATAGCATCCTTGACTAACAAGCTTTTCAAGGGTCCAGTGATGACAGAAAATTTTTTTATAAAACAGCGGTAGAATCCTGCATGTCCAAGCAATCCTCTTATCCCTTTCACGTTCTGTGGTAGTGGTAGATTAGATATCACCTCAATTTTAGCTTTTTCCACCTCAATACCTTCCTTGGCGATCTTGTGGCCAAGCACAATTCCCTCTTCTACCATGAAATGACACTTTTCCCAGTTCAGCACCAAATTGGTCTCCTCGTAGCGTTTCAAGACCCGTTCTAAATTCTGAAAACAAGACTCAAAAGAGTCTCCAAACACTGAGAAGTCATCCATAAATATTTCCATAATTTCCTCAATCATATCAGCAAATATAACAATCATACATCTCTAAAAAGTGGCAGGCGCATTACACAAACTAAAAGGCATACACCTATAAGCAAACGTACCATAAGGACATGTAAAAGTTGTTTTCTCTTGGTCTTGAGGAAAGATGAAAATCTGATTATAACCTAAATAGCCATCTAAAGAACAATAGAAAGAGTGACCTGCTATCTTTTCTATCGTTTTATTGACCTTGACTTTTCACACTCGTGCAATTTCGGGTTCTTGTTGATTCGGTTTGGTTTTGGTCCCCGATATTGACCTCGATTATGTACATAGCCCTCTGTGTCTTTCTCTGTGTTTTCTGGTGCACAGAATGCCTTAGAACTGGTAGGGCCCACCATGGCGCCTGGCGGGACCCACCTCCTATTCTGAGTGTTCTGTACATACAGAATACCCTTCACAGTCACCTACGTAAGGCAAACCACTTAAAATGCAAAATATTGCATTTTTGACCCTCAACACTATTCACCATAAATAGTGCACATTTGGGCCCATCAGACAATAGCGGGGCCTGCTACCCATGATAATCTATTTTGTATATTCTGTACATACAGAATACATTTTCCAGTTACCTTACGCAAGGCAGAGCGCTTGGCATCGCAAATGCCATTTTTTGGGCCCATTACGCTGTGGGGCCCACCTAAGACATTAGTAGAGCCCGCAGCCTCTACTAGCCTATTCTATGTATTCTATACTTACACAATACATTTCACACCTGCCTGCGCATGGTAGGATACACAGAATGCAAAGTATTGCATTTTGAACCTAGGTCACTATTCACTATGAATAGTACACAGGCGAGGCCCGCTACCCCTATTAACCTATTTTACGTATTTTGTACTTACAGAATACATTCCAGTGCTGCCTTATGCAAGGCACACCCTGTGGCATCCCGAATGCCACATTTCTAGGCTTACTGTGCTGTGGAGCCCGCTAAACATTAGTGGGGCGCGGTTCCCACTATAGTCCACTTTGATGCATTCTGTACGCACAGAACACATCTTATCTGCTGCCTTACTTGACGCAAAATGCTTGGCATGCTATTTGCCACTTCCTAGGCCCTTTTTATGCGGTGGGGCCCACAAGGGACTATTAATCATGAATAGTACTCGGGTGGGCCCACCACCCGACTCAGCCAAATTTGTTCCGCCCGTACGAGGCAGAGCGCGTAGGGCAAAAATGCAACGTGCGTAGCGCATAGCCTTATAGGCTACGCATGTTGCATAGTAAAGACGTTTGGTCGGGAGCCTTCTCGGGATCGAATTTGGAAAAACTTTATTTTACAAAGTTGTTCCTTGATCACATGTTTTTATGTTGCTTTTTCTTTATCATTTCATATATGTTTTAAGTGTTTTAATTTAGTTTTCTTTAAGTTTTACTAAGTATTTTATATGTTTTCATTATTTTACTAATTTTGTTTATGAGAAGTCCCAAAA
>CANYBF012530461.1:0-14361 GCA_948192965.1 Dalechampia spathulata | reverse complement strand
CGTACTTATAGCAAAAATGCAGTCTTCTTGAGGGGTTCCCATAGGGAGTGACACGGACTTGAAAGAGTCACAAGGGAGTCGCTACCGGATGGTTCCGGATTGGTCCAACCAACCTATAGCATGAGTGCTAGTTAAACCCTTCAAAGATTGGGTTCGGGTGGTGGAGATCTATTCTATGAGTTTCCAAAATCGATTTTACCATTATAGTTGGGATTAATTGTCCTAGGTAGGCAAGCATACGAGCGTAAATGTAAGTATATAGCGCCTCATGTGAATTGGCATTGCAAGGTTGCACATAAAATGACACATAAAGCTATATTTCATTTAGATAGCATGGCATATGCATGTCATGTGATATAACGATAAAAGTAACATGGCATATGCATGACATGTGAGCATGTATGATATATCATGTGCATGATATGGCAACCTAGCATCTATATAAGTATGTAGCATGGCAAATAGCATATGGAGTTATGCGTTAATGTTTTAGGGGTTCATTTTAGCGTTGAGCGTATAGTATATACAATGCGTATGCATAATATGTAGGATGAATGGCATATCATATGCATGACATGTGAAGTGATGTATGTCATGGCATATATTATGACATGGCATAATAAATGGCATACCATATGCATGGCATGTGAATAATGTATGGCATATCATATGCATGATATGTATGATGATGTAATACATGGCATATGCATGACATGTTGGATGCATGACATACCGAATGCATGGCATGTGAGATAATGTGTAACATGGCATACGCATGGCATGTATAGTAGAATGTACTTGTGTTAGGTGACATGGGATGTGAAATGATGTATATCATGGCATATGCATGACATGGCATAGTGTGTAGCATACCATATGCATGGCATGTTAAATGATGTATGACATATTATATGTATAGCATGTGAAGTGAATGACATACCGTATGCATGGTATGTGAAGTGATGAATGGCATGGCATATGTATGACATGGCATAGTGGTGCATAGGTGAATGTGTATTCAATATAGTATATGTATGGCATATGGTATGGTGTGCGTTATGGCATACGATGTGGCATAGTATATGTCATGGCATGGCATATATGTATGCATGATAAGGCATATTGGTTGATTGAGCGTATTGGATTGCGTATTGGCATATTTATACATATGTGCATACAAAATATGGTATGTTATGGCATACGGTATATGCATGGCATGCATAGTAGTGTGTGCATGTGTCATGTGACATGGCATGTGACATGATGACACAGTATATTTAAGTAAATATACAAATAAAAATAAAGGCCGGTGAAAGGGATCGAGGAAATTAGGGGGATACACACAAGATAGGGTGATTAATTATTACAGACCAATAATAAATCTTATCCTATTACATAAATATCCTCGCATACATATTTTGAGACATTAAGTAACGTCCACTCCTTCCCGGGCACTATTCCTTACAGTTTTGTACGATCCAAAAATGCGGATGGATTAATATGTAAGATAAACAAATAAAATTCATTAGTAGCAAATGAATTTTGGATTTAATTGACTAGTCCAATGCCATTTAAAAGCACAAACCAAGAGTCAAAATCCAACAATTATTAGGCAATAATTGAAATAATAAACACGAGCCGGATCATGAAAATTCATTTTAATAAAAATAATTTTAAGCAAAATTATTTTATTTGATCATGGAAAAATTAATTGAGAGGACTATTATCACACAAAAATTACTAGAGATAGCCCTACGACCAATTAATTCCAATCTTTTCAAAAACCGCATTTATACGAGTAAAAATAGCATTTTATCATAAAAATTAATTTTGAGGCCAAAATTAATTATGTAAAAATTATTTTATGACAATTCTAGAATACTTAAGTCACTGTGAGACTCAAATACCACTGGATATGTCAAAATACGGTGAAAATACGATCCAAAAATACATTTTTTTGGAAAAACACGAGGGATGTGCGCCGTGCATTAAGCGATGTGCGCCACACATTGATTGTGTGTAGCGCACATCCCATGATGTGTGGCACACATCAGAGACCGATCTGCAAGAAAATTAAATATGTCAGTACATAAATAAACTAGAGATAAAATCCAACAACTTTAATGAAGATAGTACCTCATTTTGAGCATGAATCGGCCTCCGGTTTAGCAAACCAAACAATTAATTGAGCAATTAATTGAATTAAATGATTTTAAAGCCAAAATCAAGTAGATCTTGACAATATTTGATAGATCCAGAACCCCAATTGCATGGAAAAGCCACTGGAGTTGTTGGATTTGTCAGATCTAAAAGCGATTCGGGCGAGAACTAGGTTTGTATATGAAAATCGAGACCTATGTGCACAGCACATAGGCCAATGTGTGCCACACATAGACTGTGTGTGGTGCACATGGGCATATGTGTGGTGCACATGGCAGAGAAAACAGAGGAAAAACTTAAAATTTTTCAGCAGAAACCCTAGATCCAACCCCGATCTAGGTAGATCGGACCTGAAAATGGGTTTTGCTTCGTGGATTTGCATCCAAATCAAGAAAAATAATTTTAAGTTAAAATTATTTAAAATCCGGCTAGATTTAAGGCAGATCCAAGGCATCCAAGGCATGGAAAAGCCTTGAATGGCCTTGGATTGGCCAGATCTGGAGAAAAATCGAGCGAAAACGGGAGAAAATAGCATTTTCTGGAAAATTTTGGGGTGATGTGTGCAGCACATCCCTTGCAGAATAGTGACAGAATCAAGAAAATTGAAGAAAAGGAGGACATTTACCTTATTCTGGCTGGATTTTCTTCTTGATCTTGCTTCCTTCCGTGCTTAGGGAGCCTAACTAAGCCAATTAAGTCCCTAAAACCTAAGAATTTAATTAATTAAGTGTTTAATTAATTGAGAGAGTATTTTGGCAAAGTTTTGCCTTGCTTCTGGAGCAATTTCGGGATCCATTTGCAGAACCCCAAGCTCTATATTTATAGAGCAAAAATCAAGCATGGCAATTTTGTAATTTTCGCCCGCATTTGAAAATTTCCAAAGGCAATGTGCACCACACATCATGTGATGTGCGCCACACATTGTCAATGTGCTGCGCACATCAAGTGATGTACGGTGCACATCACCTTTTGACCCATCACGTGGGGCCCACTGTGGTTATTTTCGGGATGCATCCCAAAGCGTATAAACGTTATTTGACGTAAGGAACAACTTTGTAGAATAAAGTTTTTCCAAATTCGGTCCCGAGAAGGCTCCCGACCAAACGTCTTTACTATGCATCGTGTGATGCACATAGGGCGATGTGCACCGCACATTGCATTTTTACCCTATGCGCGCCGGCTCGTACGGGCAAAACTAGATGTGCGCTATATGTCAACTGAAGTGCAATCGATATTCTGAGAAACTTTGCAATCATAAGTTTTCTCAAATTCGGCCCCGAACATCAAGTTTTGGCTAATGGGCCCATTTTAGGGTTGGCAACCCTATTTCAGCCCAAAATGGCATTCGGGGTGCCAAAAGGTTGTACCTTGTGTAGGTATTAGTCAAAATGTGTCATGTATGCATAGAACACTCAAAATAGGCCAAGTCGGGTGGTAGGCCCACCTATATACTATTCATGATGAATAGTGCTTCAGCGGGCCCTACAGTATAAAAATGCCTAGAATGTGGCAAACAGCATGCCAAGCACTTTGCCTCAAGTAAGGCAGCAGGTAGGATATATTCTGTGCGTACAAAATGCATTAAAGTGAACTATAGTGGGAACTGGGCCCCACTAGTGTTTGGTGGGCCCTACAGAGTAGTGGGCCAAGAAATGTGGCATTCGGGATGCCACGGAATGTGCCTTGCGTAAGTCAACAGCAAAATGTATTCTGTAAGTACAGAATACACAGAATAGGCTGGTGGGGAAAAGCGGGCCCCGCCTGTGAACTATTCATAGTAAATAGTAACCTAGGTTCGAAATGCAATATTTTGCATCTTATGCATCCTATCATGCGTAGACAGGCATGAGATGTCTTCTGTAAGTGCAGAATACGCAGAATAGGCTAATAGGGGTAGTGGGCCCTGCTAATACCCTAGGTGGGCCCCACAGCATAGTGGGCCCAGGAGATGGCATTTGCGGTGCCAAGCGCTGTGCCTTGCGTAAGGCAACTGGAACATGTATTCTGTAAGTACAAAATACACAGAATAAGTTAATCAGGGGCAGCGGGCCCCACTATTGTCTAGGTGGGCCTCACAGTGTAGTGGGCCCAGAAGATGGCATTTGCGATGCCAAGCGCTGTGCCTTGCGTAAGGCAACTGGAAAATGTATTCTGTAAGTACAGAATACACAGAATAGGTTATTGGAGGCTGTTGGCCTCGCTTTTTACCTAGTGGGCCCCACCTATGCACTATTCATGGTGAATAGTGCCCAGGGGCAAAAATGCTATACTTTGCATTTCAAGTGTTTTGCCTTACATAGGCAACAATGAAATGTGTTCTGTATGTACAGAACACTCAGAATAAGTGGCGGGTCTCGCCAGACGCCATGGTGGGCCCTACCATTTCTGAGGCATTCTATGCACCAAAATACATAGAGGAAGACACAGAGGCCTATGTGCATAATCGAGGTCGATATCGAGGACCAAAACCGAGCCGAATCGACATAAACCCGAAATTGCACGAGTGTGAAAAGTCAGGGTCAATAATAGTATTAATAATTATGTAAGATGTTATTGAATTAAGTTTATTTAATATACCTTTTAAATAATATGAGTTTATTGAATTAGTAATTAATGGGGTAAGGATGAAATTAAAAGGGTATGTTATAAGAAGTTAGAAGGGGATGTGATAATATGATTTCTAAATAAGTTAAGTTAATAGATTCTGTTAAACAATAATAGTAATACATGAATAAGATATTAGAAAGAAACTAATATAAGTTTAATGTCTTATAAGATCAAATGTAATTGTGTATTATTTTAATATCATATGAATTTAAAGAGAATACAAGTATGGATAGTATATAAGATTATGGTTTTAAATAAGTAATAACTAAACTAATGAAAGGAGACTTGTTATATGATGATGGAAAAATTTAAATAAGTATAGTCCTCAATAATATGAAAACCATATTAAGTTGATATCATATACATGTTATAATTTAATTTGAATTATATGATGTATAATATAGTTAATATAAAAGTAAATGATAATATGGTTTTCCTAATTGATGTTATGATAAGTAAGTGTTTTGAATTGATGAGTAATTGACTGTTTTACAGTGGTATATGGATTGCTAAGTGTGAATAATAGATGATTGATAATGGAATTAAATTTATTAATTAAAGATAAATATTTAATTTGTGATTTATGTGATTCAGAGGGAAATCAACGCAATGGCACTAGGAATTTAAATAAGGGAATGGAAATCACAGGTTTATGTTATTTAATGCTGATTCCTTAATAATGGATCGGCAGGTAAGTATTAACTTATCTTGATATTAACATGTGATTAAATCTTTTATTTCATATTTTACTACATTACGAACATGAATGATAAATGCTAAATTGAATATGAATTCCATCGGGTATAATATACAACATATGATTATACAAGCAATTTAATAAGGTTGATAATTTGAAGTTCATATTTATAGAGAAATTATAGGATGAGTATCTTCTTCAATAACATGTTATTATATTATGATAATGAATGATGGTTGATATATTTTGAATAATTATAAAAGGTAGTAAATGATGTAATATGATATCAAGATCTATTAAATAAGGTTAACAAATATAGAACTATGAATACAGTGATATGGTGAATTTTGATGAAGGAGATTATTATCATTATATTTAATGATATTGATGGATTATGCATTGTATTATATTCTGATGCTTATAGAAATTCCACATAACATCAAAGCATATTGATTACATATCATGTAATGAATTATACAAGTTGGAAGGCATGAATATGAAATAGTATAAAGAAGTTATAAGATGAGAAAGTAAGGAATGAAATGGTACTAAAGGTATGATAAGTATTGGTTTGTGGGTTTCAATATCATAAAGGTATCAGAGATTGATATAAAGTTATATGATAGTAATGTACGAGTTACTATAATTATATTTTATAATTATATTGAATGAGCTATTTGATTTATGATGTATCATGATTTGTAGTGAATAATTATTAGTGATCTATATTTGATGGGTTATAATATCTTGGCCTATAAACCAAGGTCAATGAGCAATATTCTATGGTACTTGTATTATGAAATGATCTTCATTATATTAATGTCAATGGATGATGTATAAAAGGGATGATGTATGAAATGGATGTTGTATGAAATGGATGATCTATGATACTTTATCATGATGCTTACATATTTTCATCATAGCATCATGACATAATGCATGCATATCCTGCCATAGACATATTCATACTCATGGCATGACATGGAGAAATAAGGAAGGAGGAAAATGAGCGAATGTGAGGAAATGATAAATGGAAAGGTACTAGGCATTATTAAATGAATTCCTATGGGAAATGTATGGAAAGGAAAATGACATGAAATGAAATGAAAGGAAATGAATGTGAAATAGGTTTCAATTTGTTGAACCATAGAAATGATATGAAATGAAATAAAAGACCCAATACTATATGCACATATGAAATGGCCTAGTATATGAAAGGGTAAATGATATGAAATGAAATGAAATGTTACAGGAAAAAAAAAAGGGAGAATGCATAACATGAATGCATTCTCACAAACAAGCATCATCATTCATATATCATAAAAATACAAAGAGTAGGATGATGAAAGCACTATAAGTGCACATATATGAATGTTACAGAAACATGATGGTTTCTATATGGTATGTTATATAGAGAAAGAATGTAGAATATGGTCGCATTCTCATAATGATGATATGAAATGATACGAAAAACAAAGGAAAGTGAATAGCAAATTGACATTCATAATACATATAACATTGCATTACTACATAATGATTCATATGCAATGGTTTAAGCTTATGCTCAAAAGTAATGATGATCATGATGATGGAATGATATATGCGCTATGAATGTGCTTATATAGAGATGTACATTGAATAATGATGTATAGTATGGTATAATGGATAATGATACAGATGCATTATGAATAGATATTGATAGTCCTAATGCAATGGGCATAGTTATATAACAGATGTTATGAAATATAGTTATTAGAGCTTATGCTCGTAAATGGTCATGTTATGTTGAGAATATAATGTTATTCATTGATGTCATTTTTATGATAAATAATGATAGAGATAATGATTCATATTTTTAATTATTTTATAAATTGCTAATGAAAGGAATACATGATAATGTGAAATGATGGCATTCTCAGTATGTACATGATTTTATTATATCTTAAAAATGGTTATAGTGATGATGATATTGGATTTGGATATATGATAAAGCAACATTTATTATTATGAATATTATGGTGAATTATCATTGTATGATTACAGCATATTAATGCTAATAATGTGATGATATAATATAACAGAGAATCTAATTATAAAAATATGAATTTATGCTTAAAGGTAGCATTATATAATGAAGTTTTACAGTATGATATATACAATTGGCGTTTTTGTTATGATTATACAATATGAACATATTATGGAAATGTTTTATAATAGTGAAATAGTGGATATTGGTATATGATAATTAATGTAGTAATCAAGCTATAAGACTACATTGCTTGCAAGTAAATTCTGAAAGATCGTCGATTCAAGGAAAATAGGTGATGTGTATCTTGGAAATAGAATTGATATAGTGTTGTCATAAATGAAATATGATCTGAATATTTTAGAGAACAAATATGAGATGCTTAGAAATAATATTCTAAATGATTTATGGCAATGCTATATAGTCATTCTTAACTTTTAAATTTGTTATTTTTTTATAAAAATTAATTGTATAAGATAAATAAACTTGAGGTGTCTAAATGGTAAAAACTAAAGTTTATAGGGCAAATTGAAAAGTTATGATAAATCCAGGTGTTTAAAATATATAAATAAGCAAGTTGAAGTATTAAAATGAAAAAAGTTGAAGTAAAAAAGGTAAAATCAAAAAAATGTCAAGTTCAAGGGGTTATAGATGTATTATGCCTTTAGAAAAATAACAAATTTAGAGGTTAAAAAGATTAAATATGACATGTGCATTACATACACCTTAAATGAAAATAAATTAACAATAATAGATGTTTTAAAGTATATGAATAAACAAGTTGAGATACTAAAATGAAATAAGTTAAAGTAAAAGAGGCAAAATAAAAAAATCTATCAAGTTTACGAGCCATAAATATATTATGCCTACATTAATTGATAGATAAATATTTATCATATATATCATATGATATACATAAATATTATGGTAGAATTGTATATTTATCAATATGTATCATATGATATATATATATATATATATAGTAGATATTTTTATTTATCATATTTATCATTCATATATACATCATACACATAAATATTTGCCAAATTAATTTCGTTAGTGTATATATCATTTTTATAATAGAATTTTTATCATGTTAAAATTTTATTATTATACATATTACTTAACATTTTATTATAATAAATTATTTTAATCTAAATAAATTTTCATCATCATAAATATCATTTTTATAAACAAATTATTATCACCTTAAAATTTTATTATTACAAATATTATTTGAAAATCTATTATGAAAATCTATTGTTATTTAAATTAAAATTTATAATAACTTACATAAAGATCAATACTTTAATTAATTTTCTTATAACAACATCACATATATCAAAAAAATTTCACTATCTTAGTTTTATTATATTGTTTAATTAATATCATTTTGAATATACTTTATTTACATTATATTTAAGATATTTAATATTTATACTATTATCAATTGATTAATAAATTATAATTTAAAATAGAATTTAAATCAATTAAATAGATATAGTTATTCATAATATAAAATAAAATACACTAGAATGTATATATATAATATAGAAACCATACTTTAATTTAAATATGTAATTATTTTTAATTCAAAATTTTAATAGAAAATACAATATAACTTATTTTCATTAACCAATTTTTTTATCATCAATATTTAAATTGACTTTCTTTGTTTAATAAAAATACAATTAAAAAATATATGATAAATAAATTTAATACATCATTAATCATATTTTACATTTTACAAAAATGATAAATAATTTCTAACATCAATTAATAGTATTGGTCTGATTTAATTTAATTATAATAAAACTTAATAGTTTACTTGAAATAAAATTCATTGAATGTATACTCAGAATGTTGAGACTATTAGATAAAAATTAATTTTACAAATTAAAACTATTACTATTTAATTTTTATATTTATTTTAAATAACTAGAAATTAGTATTTAAACTTGAATTTGAATAAAATTCTTTTAGATAAAAATTCTTATATAATATTAGATCAAAATAAATTTTTATAAATTAAAACTAAATTTGTCACACCCAGCCCATACCCAGAGTAACATGCTCCCGTAGTATACACCACGACCTTCCGTACGGAAAACCGTTGCATACACTACAAGGGATATGTATACATGCATAAATAGATGTCGTATGAGGATAACGCAAGTACAGGTGGTGCAAAAGTCGCAGCATAGCAATATAAATCCCTAGTCATCTCAACATACATTTAATAGAATGAACAAGTCTCTTAAAAAGAAAATGTATTCATTAATATACAAAGGTTTTATTACATTATCAATACGATCATTACCAAAATACGTATGACTACTGCCAATATGATATGTACAAGCTACAAAATAATAGACTAAATAAAAAGGAGCACGCCCGGCCGTCCAGAACCGCCTTGCACCCATTTTCTCCTTCCTTTGTCCCTTTTCATTCATTGTACACAATTTCCTAACATACTGGGTCCCTGTATGTACCGGTACTCAACTCCCGAAGGAGGGCAACTATTATCCGGGTCCTTAAACCCCTTTTTCATCTATGTCTCGAGACTCAACTCCCTTAGGAGGCAATATAATATACGATTCCATTATAGAATCCTGTAATATATGACCCAACATGCCTTTCTCTTATTCTCTCACTCTTTTCTTTCATTCACAATCCCAAATGTGATTATTATGCTTATGCACAACGTTATAATGAAATATAATAATCAAAGCATAGCATATTAAACAATCATCACGCTAGGACCATAAATACATATCATATACGGGCATTTAATCCCCAAACATCAATCCCTTAGCCATACATGGCCTAATAGCATAAGAAGAAGCATATGAGACTCGGAACTCAATCTAGCACAAACCTGTATCAGGCTACGTTTAGCGTCAAATCAACCCTCTAGACTTCAAGCCTTTCTTAACCAGCTCCTATACGCTTATCAGCATGAAGGAAGACTGATTCCAGGGGTTAGGGACGTTTTGGAAGAGTTTAGAAGGAAGAAAATTAAGAAAGGTCAAAGAGAAGTCTAAGTTTATCCTCTTAAAAATGGGGTTTTAAGTCACGTATGGCCGTACCAAACTCCGTACGCTTGTACCAAACTTAAAGTCCTGATGCCCTGTTTTCCTACGAGCAACCGTACGGCCGTACGTCAAATGGTACGCCCGTACCACCCCAATTTTCCTAACAAACCCATTTTTCCTGCGAGTTACGGTACGGCCATACAACCTTTTGGTGTGCCCGTACTATCTCCAAGAAACTTGGTACGCCCATACGGGTATCCGTACGCTTGTACCAAACTTTAGAAAACCAGGACATCCACCATTAAGTCCCTTACACACTCGATACCTACTAAAACACTTCTAAACCAAGCCTAAACATATCAGAATAGCTGCCCCTCATCCAACCGATAAGTCATGCTTCCCAATAAGGCGACAGCATCACGAGCAATCATCACACATCCATGCATACGTACATACATACAATCAAACCAAGAATACATCACAAACAATATAGCATAACACATGCACATACCGACCTCTATACGTATACCAGACACGTCACTCACATGGATGTGACAAAATTAATTATCTAAAATTAAAATTATAACTATTTTACATAACAATTACTTTTTATAAATTAAAACCATTACTATGTAAAATTATTTTTTATAAATTAAAAATTTTACTATTTTACATTAAAAAATTACTTTTTATAAATTAGAACTATTATTATTTAGTTTTTATATTTATTTTATTTTATTTAAAATTAGATAAATAAATTTATTTTTATAAATTAAAATCATTACTATTTTCTATAAATTAAATTAAAATTATTTTTACAAATTAAAACTATTACTATTTAAATTTTTATATTTATATTATTTTATATAAAATTAGATTAAAAAATTAATTTTTACAAATTGAAACTATTACTATTTTATATAAAATTAGATAAAAATTAGTTTTTATAAATTAAATTAAAAATATTTAATTTTCTATATTTATTTTAATAGGTAAAATTTTATTATTTATATTCAACTTTTTAATATAATTTTTTTAAATAAAAATTAATTTTTATATAAAATTAGATAAGATTCTAAACTTGTAGACATGTTGCTAAAGTGAGAGTCAAAGATGGAATAATTACCAAGTAGCACTTCATCATTCTATTTTATATGATAGATGACCATTGAATTTTATAATTTGTTTTAAAAGATTCTAAATTTTTATATAAAAATTTAATATAACAAACAATTAAAAATTAGTTTAAACATACTTATATTTTTAAATAATTATATTATTTTATACATAATTTTAACTCAATCAGTAATTAAAATCAAAAAATTCATTGTACTTTGTTTATTATTTACAAAATAGCATTTTGTTGATATTATGATATTTTTCTTATATCTTAATTTATATATATATTGAAAAGTTCTATTTATGTACATCATGATTATGTGATAGATAAGTTTATTTACTATATGACATATATGATAAAGATATATCTATTTACTATATAATATATATAGTAGATAATATCTACCATACGATTTATATGTTAGATATGTATATATAAATTATTTATTTATCATATCATAAAAGTAGATAAATATATGGGCAATTTCCCAATTTGGTGTAAATTTTTTTTAAAAATCTTCATTTGGTGTGAAAGCGAAAAAAATTCTTGGTTTGGTGTGAAATCCTAGTTGGCCGTCGGTTTGACCAGCGGCCAGATGATGTGGCAACAAAATGATGACGTGGTGATGATGTGTCAAAGTTGGCCACCGGTTATAATGGTGGCCAAGTTTCTTTAATGATGTGACGATGAAGTGGCATAAAACTAAAGTTGGCCGCCAGTTATAATGGCGGCCAAGTTTCTTTGACATGGCGATGACGTGGCATAATATTAAGTAATGATTAAATAGTATAATATAATAATAATTATTATTAATATTATTATAATAATAGTACAATTATTGTTATGAATGAAAAATAATTATAATAATAGTAAATTATTATTATGAATGAAAAATAATTATAATAATATTAATAATTATTATTATTATATTGTGATTTAGATAATATTATATTTTAATATTATATGGAATACTATTAATATAATAATTATAATTATAATAATATTAATAATTATTATTATTATATTGTGATTTATATAATATTATATTTTAATATTATATAGAATACTATTAATATAATAATAATAATTATTAATAATATTATAATAATAGTAAATTATTATTATGAATGAAAAATAACTATAATATTACTACTATTACTTATTATTAATATTATAAATAATTAATGTTAATATTATGCAATTTAATAATCATAATACTAATAATAATTACTTTTTTTAAATTTTATTCAATTATTATTATTCAATATAATTAATTAATATTTAATCATTATATTATACTATTTAATTATTATTTAATCATTATTTAATATTATGTCACGTCATTGTCATGTCAAAGAAACTTGGCTGCCATTATAACCGACGGCCAACTTTAGTTTTATGTCACGTCAGCGTCACGTCATCAAAGAAACTTGGCCGTTATTATAACCGGCGGTCAACTTTGACACATCATCGTCACATCATCATTTTGTTGTCACGTCATCTGGCCGCTGGTGAAACCGGCGGCCAACTAGGATTTCACATCAAACTGAGAATTTTTTTCCTTTTCACACCAAATCAAGATTTTTTAAAAAAATTTACACTAAATTGGGAAATTGTCCCAATCTTTTTCAATGCCCATTGTGTATTATCCTGGATTCTCCAAACTCTATAAACCATTCCTGAAGATTTGGATCCGATCAATCATTCCATGGCATCATCCATACCTCTTAAAATTTTGTATTGATCCATTGGGAATTGAGGGAGACTGAGAGTAAAACTAATTGTTGGAGTAATTTGAGAATGAGAGCTTAGTTTGAAAATGAGGGCTTCAATTGGAGGGAAATAAAAAGTATAATTTAAGATATTTATTAGTTTTAGTTATTGTCCTTAGGAGCGACAAAAAAGACGCTCCCGTTATGCATTAATTATATAATTATAAAAATTCTTTCCTTATCAAATTTTGAATTATGGAAATTCAGACGCTAAAGTCCACGTCATTTTAAGTATTTTGAGCCTCAGCTGTTTGAATAAATTGTATTTCAAGTTTATTTTGATTTTTTCAGATAATAATAATAATAATTTGTATATATTAATATGATTTTATGAATTTAAAGATAAAAATTAGATGATATGATATAATTGATAAAAGTAATTTCAAAAAATGAGACTATCATTATAACTCAAAAATACTTCTTTTTTTTTTCTTCTGACATGTTTTGGGTTGGCCTGTTGAGCATCAGAAAAGTCTTCTTACTTATTCTCTTGTACAAAGCAACTAATTAATGGGGAAGCTAAAATTTCCAATCTCCCGCAGTTGTTTTATTCAAATCCATTCATGAATAACAGTCTTTGTAAATGTTGTTCCATTTTGTACTGTTTATATACAGTATTCCAATACATACTTTCAATGAGACAGAAACTATGCATGTAAGCTATAAACAATTTCAGTTCCAGAAAATGGTTTTTCGAGATTCTGGGATCTGAGAAATCAGGAGATCCTTCTTCTCTGTCTTTTTGACAGGACCCAGAAATTGCTTGAACCAAATGGCTGATTTTTTCAGATACCTTTTCAGTTCATCCTCGTAATCGATGTAAACTATTCCAAATCGAACTTGGTAGCCATCATTCCATTCGAAGTTATCTAGCAGCGACCATGCAAAGAATCCCTTTATGTTCACGCCATTCCTGTCAAAAGCATATTTCTGCTTTGTCAATA
>CANYBF012530206.1:0-12456 GCA_948192965.1 Dalechampia spathulata | reverse complement strand
TTAATTGGTCGTAGGGCTATCTCCAGTAATTTTTGTGTGATAATAATCCTCCTAATTAATTTTTTCATGATCAAATAAAATAATTTTGATTAAAGTTATTTTTATTAAAATGAATTTTCACGATTTGGCTCGTGCTTATTGCTTTAATTATTGCCTAATAATTATTGGATTTTGACTCTTGATTCGTACTTTTAAATGGTATGGGACTAGTCAATTAAATCCAAAATTCATTTGCTACTAATGAATTTATTTATTTATTTATTTTGCATATTAATCCATTCGCGCATTTTGGATCGTGCAACTCAAGGAAAAAAAGGGGTATTACTTAATACCTGGGAATTTATATATGCGAGGAATATTTGTAATAGGATAGGATTAATTATTCGGTCTGTAATAATCCCCCTATTTCCTGTCTGTATCCCCTAATTTCCTCGATTCCCTTTCACCGGCCTTTATTTTATTCGTATATTTGCCTAAATATACTATGTCATCATGTCACATGCCATGTCACATGATACATGCACATACTACTATGCATGCCATGCATATACCGTATGCCATAACATATTGTATTTCGTATGCATATACGTATAAATATGCCAATATGCAATCCAATATGCTCAATCAACCAATACGCCTTATCATGCATATATATATGTCATGCCATGTCATATACTATGTCACGTCGTATGCTATTACGCATATCATACCGTATGCCATACACATATACTATGTTGGATACACATTCATATACACACCACTATACCATATCATACATATGCCATGACATTCATCATCCCACATGCCACACATATGGTATGTCATTCATCTCACATGTCACGCATACGGTATGTCATTCATCATGCCACGCATATGGTATGTCATTTACTTCACATGCTATACATATAGTATGTCATCCATGTCACATGCCATGCATATGGTATACCATACAATACCATGCTATAATTTAACATTTCACATATCATGTTACATAACACAAGCACATTCTACTATACATGCCATGCATATGCCATGTCACGCATCACTTCACATGCCACGCATTTGGTATGTCATACACATAACATGTCATGCATATGCCATGTATTACACCATCACATACATATCATACATACGATATGCCATACATCTTTCACCTACCATACATAAGGTATGTCATATACTATGCCATGACATGCATATGCCATGACATCCATCATTTCATATATCATGCATATGATATGCCATTCATCCCACACATCATGCATACGCCATGCATACGCTAAATGCTGAAACAACCCCTAAAATGTTAACGCATAACATAATACACTATTTGCCATAATATGTGCTTACATATTAGGTTTCCATATCATGCATATGATATATCATTCATACTCACATGACATGCATATGCCATGCCATCTAAATGTCATATAGCTTTATATGTCATTTTACATGCGACCTTGCAACGCCAATACACATGATGCGTTGTGTGCTTACAATTACGCTCGCATGCTTGCCTGCTTAGGACAATTAATCCCAACTAAAATGGTAAAATTGATTTTGGAAACTCATAGAATATATCTCCACCACCCGAACCCAATCTCTGAAGGGTTTAATTAGCACTCATGCTATGGGTTGGTTGGACCAATCCGAAACCATCCGGTGGCGACTCCCTTGCAACTCTTTTGAGTCTGTATCATTCCCTAAGGGAATCCCTTAGGAAGACTGTGCTTTCACTCTAAGTGCGGTCCCCAGTCCGTGACTTTCACAAGCCTCGCTCTAGGCCCCGGTAGAAACTGGCGCTCACACACGTACTGATCCCAGCTACCCTCCCACTTGAGCATACAAGCTCATAGCATATCCTCAAGAATCTGGATCACCTTTTCCTATTGTCCATCAGTTTAGGGATGAAAAGCCATACTAAAATGTACTTTCGAGCCTAAAGCTCTTTGAAAAGCACCCTAAAATCGAGACGTAAATCATGGATCCCTATCAGACACAATAGACGATGGAATCCCATGCAACTGAACAATCTCTTACATATACAACTCTGCCAATCTCTCCAATCCATAATCCATCTGCACAGGGATAAAATGAGTTATCTTGGTCAACTGATCGACAATAACCCAAACTGCATCATGCTTAACCTGCATCAACGGTAACCCTGTGACAAAATCCATCATAATCCGGTCCCATTTCCACTCCGGTAATGGCAATGGATTAAGTAACCCTACTGGCACCTAATGTTCCGCTTTCATATGCTGGAAAATGAGGCATCGCATTACATAATCCACTATATCTCTCTTCATACCAACCCACCAATAGTATTGTCTCAAATCCTGATACATCTTCGTACTTCTGGGATGATAGGCATACGTCGAACTGTGGGCTTCCTTGAGAATCTGTCTCTTTAGTCCCTCGTCTACCGGAACATACAATCGTGTCCCATGTCTCTGATTACCATCCTCATCCATGGTAAACAAAGTAGTCTTACTTGACTGCACCTTCTGCCACTATTTTTGATACTCCGTATCACTAGCTGCACTTCTCTGTATTTGGTCTGTTAACAGAGGCTTCACCTTCATCTATAATTATGCCAGAATATAGTCAGACTGTAATGTCAGAATAGCACCTAACTGTCTCGCCTCATAAACCATACCCAACGAGGATTGTCTCAAACCGACGAATATCTTCCGAATTAAAGCATCGGCAACTGAATTAGCTTTCCCTGGGTGATAATCAATTACATAGTCATAATCCTTAATAAGCTCAATCCAGCGTTGCTACCTCAAGTTCAACTCTTTCTATGTACCTAGATACTTCAAACTCTTGTGATCTGTGTACATATAGCAGAGCTCACCATACAGGTAGTGTCTCCAAATCTTAAGTGCAAACACAATCGCTGCCAATTCTAAATCATGGGTGGGATAGTTCCTCTCATGTGGTTTCAATTGCCTCGAGGCATAGGTAATTACCTTCTGGTCCTGCATCAGAACACATCCCAAACCATTCAATGAGGCATCACTGTAAATCATATACGCTTGACCCGAAGTGGGTAGCGTAAGAACGGGTGCTTGTGTCAAACACTCTTTCAAGTGCTCAAAACTCCTTTGACATTCCTTCATCCAGATAAAAGGAACGTCCTTCCGTAACAACGTCATCAAGAGTAAAGAAATCATGGAAAATCCCTTCACAAACCTCTGATAATACCCTGCTAAACCCAAGAAACTGTGAACCTCGCTGACATTCCTGGGAGTCTGCCAACTAAGTACAGCTTCCACCTTACTCAGATCCACTCTGATCCCTTCTGCAGAGATCACATGTCCCAAGAATGCTACTTGATCAAGCCAAAACTCACACTTCGATAGCTTGCCAAATAGCTACTTCTCCCTTATCCTTTCAAGCACTAATCTCAAGTGAAAATCATGTTCCTCATGCATCTTAGAATATACAAGTATGTCATCAATGAACACGATAACAAATTGGTCTAGATAATCAGTAAACACCATGTTCATTAATGCCATAAACGCTACCGGTGCATTCGTTAATCTGAACGACATCACTAGAAATTTGTAATGCCCATAACGAGTCCTGAACGCAATCTTCGCCACACTACCATCCTTCACCCGTAATTGGTGGTAGCCTGATCTCAAATCAATCTTAGAAAATACTGATGCACCCTTAAGCTGATCGAACAAATCATTGATACACGGCAATGGGTATCAATTCTTAATCATCACCTTATTCAGCTGTCTGTAGTCTATACACATCCGTATAGACCCATCCTTCTTCTTCACGAACAACACTAGTGCACCCCAGGGTGAAACACTTGGGCGAATGAAAGCTTTATCAAGTAACTCCTACAATTGCACCTTCAACTCCTTAAGCTCCATAGGTGCCATCCGATAAGGTGTTATCGATATTGGTTCTGTACCCGGTAACACCTCAATCTCAAACTCTACCTCCCTCTCAGGTAGTAACTCTGGCAACTCTTTAGGAAACATGTCAGGGAAGTCACATACAGCCAAAATCTCTGACAATTGTACCCTCTTTTGTCTCCCATCCATCATATGTGCTAGTATCGCCTCGCAGCCCTATAATAGCAACTTCCGCGCAGTTACAGCTGTCACTACTCTCGCTGTCACTGATGGCATGTTACCCTTAATCAGAATTATCTCCTGATCCAGATATTGAAAGGTCACAGTCTTCCGTTGATAGTCCATCATCGCTCCGTACCTTGCCAACCAATCCATTCATTGTATAATGTCATACTCCCGGAATGGCATCTTCACTAGGTCAGACAAAAAGCAAACACCCTGTATAATTAAGGGACAATGCCTAAACACTCTGTCAACTACTACATCTCTACCTAGTTGAGTAGAGACCACTATCCCATAACCTAGCCCCTCACTCGACATCCCAATCAATTGAGCAAACTGAATAGCAATATAAGAATGCGATGAACCTAGATCAAATAACACTAAAGCATCATGCTCAGAAATAAGAACATTACCGAGTACCACATCCATAACTTGCTGCTCCTCTCGGCATACTAGATTATATACTTTGGCAGGAGCCCCAACAACCTGATTAATTGACCCCTGATTCATGCCATGTCCTCCACTATCTCGGCCTCTCCCTCAGCCTCTACCTCTCTCAGACCTCTGTTAACCCACAGAGCTAGGTCTTTGCTGCTGCTGCTGCTGCTGTCGCGCCTCTCCCTCAACAATAGGACGAACTGGCACACCAGACCGCTCTGGGCACTCCCAGGAAAAATGACCAGCACTACCACACCTAAAATACAAGGTACTACCTACCCAAAAAACTCCATAATGGGTCCAACCACAAGTACGACAAAGGTACAATCCAGCACCTGTACTGCCACCATAAGAAATAGGTCTCCCACTCTGCTCTCATCGAGGTGGCATCGGTCTCACATCTGCTGATCTAGAAGGGAAGGAACTCCTAAACTTACCCCTCTTTGAAAAACTTGAAGAAGAACTCGGCCCCCGATACGGCCTCCTCAAAGCCTCCTGTCGAGCGTCATCCTTAAGTATCATCCGCTCGAGATCCAATGCACTGGCCATCAGAGCTAAGAAGTCATCATACTGAAAAGTCTATATAAATGCTCTGAGCCGTGGATTCAAACCCTGCTTGAATTGCTTACACCTCTCCCATCCAGATGGTATAATATGAGTCGCATAATATGCCAACCGAGTAAACTCCTTCTCATAATCTGCTACAGACAGATCTCGTTGCTTCAGGCCCAGAAACTCCTGTAACTTTTGATCAGTATAGGCTGAAGGTGCATACTTCCGTCTGAACTCTCTCTGAAGATCCTCCCACGTCAGAACTAGAGGGTCAGCCATACTCTGTGGAACAGTTTTCCACTATTCATACGCATCCTCCTGAAGTAGGGAAATGGCATACTCAAACTTCGTCGTCTCCTGACACTTCAACTGGCGCAACACTCTCTGTGTCCACTCTAACCATACTTCTGCCACGTACAGATCAATGGTACTGAAGAAATCCATGGCTTCGTACGACCTCAACTTCGTGAAGTCCAACCTGTACTCCTCCCTCTGTTCCACTTGAGGTGGGGCAGGAACTAGGCAACACTTGACTCTGCGTCTAGAGGAAATGCAAGAACTGGGCAAACTGAGTTGCCATCGAGTCAGCAGTTAATGCTTTTGCCTGCCTACCTGCGCGCTCTTCTGGTCCTGAGGAACTCTCTTGGGGATTAAAGTTATCCCCGCCTTCCTCACTGACATTTATCCATCTATTTGACATCACACCTAAATCTGTAGCATGCAATAAGAATCCTACAGTCAGCAGTGATCAGGACAAGCAACACTTCTTTACTGTAGTATCTAAAGGAGAGGCAGTAATCCTAGGAATCCATAACAAAGACACATCAAGCTAAACCATAGCTTTGATACCACTAAAACATGGCACACCCAGCCCATACATGGAGTAACATGCTCCCGTAGCATACACAATGACCTCCCGTATGGAAAATCGTTGTATACACTATAAGAGATACCTATATAAGTATAAAAAGGCATCGTATGGGGACAACATACGATATGGTGGTGCAGTCGATGTAAAGAACCAAATATAATAACAACCCTGGAAGAATGACATACATTCAATTGAGTGAACATTTTCAAAACAAATAACTGTATATATATATATATATATGTCTTTACATAAAGGTTCAGGGGAAATACACTATTCCCATACAAAATCACCACCAAACTACATCTATACTATTGCCTCTCAGTTACATACAAACTACAGTAACCAGGCTAACAAAAAGAAATGCGCTCGGCTGTCCCAGACCACCTCGAGAAGGATTGCTGCAGAATCTACCTCTCTGCTGACATGGCAATCACTACTCTGAGCCCTCTACTGTGGGCTAAGAACCAGCTTCCATCAATTGATAAACGCTGAGTCAAAGACTCAGTGGTGCAAGTAACATATAACACATATCATAGAAACAAGCATTTCAATACACAGGCAATACCATGCAATGTTATGCTTGCCCTTTTTTCCCATTTTCTTTTCTATTTATTATGCATAATATATTCTCATGCTGGATCCCTATGTACCGGTACTTAACTCCCGAAGGAGGGCAATTGTAATCTCGGCCCGTAGGCCTCTTTTTAAACTATGTCTCGAGACTCAACTCCCGTAGGAGGCAACATAACATACAATTACATTATGGAATCCTGTAATATATAATCCAATATGCCTTTTTCCTCATTTTCTCTCAGTATTCTCAACCCTCCTATTATGTGTATGCCAATAAGCAATGTTCAATGCAACATAATACAGAGGAATGGCTTACATAAGCAATTAAACAAGCTCACATCTCATAGCAATAGACAAATACGGGAATTCAATCCCCAAACATCATTTCCTAAGCCTCATTTAGCTTAAAACAATAAAAGAAGCAAAGAACAAACCAATACAAATTAGCACTAACTAGCACGAACCTGGTAGAAGTAAAGCTTCTAGTGGCTAATCACTCCTCTAAGCTTCTATCCTTGCAAAATCAACTCCGATATGCTTAATACCTTGAAAGAAGATGAACTCTAGGGGTTTAGGGACGTTGGAAAGGGTTTAGAAGAAGAAATAAGAAGGAAAGTCAAAAAAAAGCCTAAGTTTATCCTCTTAAAAATGATGTTTTAAGTCATGTACGGCCGTACTAAAGTCCCATACGACCCTAAAGTTCCTGACAAACCCATTTTCCTGTGAGCAACAGTATGGCCGTACAGCTCCTTGGTGCGCCCGTACCGTCTCCAGGACCTCAATACCTCCTATTCCTCATGCCTGGTACGCCCATACTGGTATCCGTACGCCCATATCGCATGCCTAAAACCAGTACATACCCTAATAGCACCCCTTACTCACCCTGAAACCTGCCAAAACCTGCTAAAACACTCCAAAACCAAACTAACACATCCAATTAGCTGCCCCTCATTCAATCGAGAAGTCACGCTTCCCAATAAGGCAACAGCATCGCATGCAACATCACAATCAAAACCAGTACATCCACATATATGAGAATACATACATACACATCATAGTATAACAAAACACATATGCATACAGACCTCTATCCGTATACTATTGCATAAACTACTAGGGCCTCAAATACGGGTGTAACATGTGGTAAAAATCATGAATAGTATTAGAGATGATTATTAACGATAATAGCAAATAATTAATGACAACATGATATTATGTTTGAAATATTCCATGATGTTTTGGGAATTTATTGATATGATGATTATTTTTATATATGGAAATAAATGAAATATAGTGGTATTTGATTATTATGATATTTGAAATTTATGTTATACTAACACCATTGAGTTTTATACTTAGCGTTTATCAATTGATAAACGTAGGAATAAGCAAAGCCGAGGAATAAGAATGTTAGTGGCAGTAGCTGGACAATTCAACTAAGCTTATTGATAAATGGTTTGGTTTGACTTTCATCGGACTTCTATTCCGTAATAATCATGCAATTTCTAAATAAAGTACTTGGGAGTAATTAAAAATTATGACTAATGGTATTTGATGGTATTATTAATTATGTTAGTAATGATTTATGATGATCCCTATATATGTAAAATAATGATGTGTGTATGATAATAACTTAAATATAATGATGCTTGGAATTATGATAGTATGATTATGGATTGAATATAATTGAGGGATCGTATGCATGATTATATATATATATATATATATATATATAATGTGTCACACCCAGCCCATACCTGGAGTAACATGCTCGCGTAGCATGAGTGTCGATCTCCTTTGAAGAAAACCGCTACTCACACTACAAGGGATACATCGTCCCTATAGCCTATTAAAGTTTGTATGGGTATGCGTCCCTGTATTTGGTGGTGGTAATATAATAGCAGCGTGACAGTCATTTATCAAACACGACATACCATAGATTTACATTCAGTCATACATTCATGCGATTCAGAAAGATAAACAACTATATATATATATATATATCATAAATACATGAGTCAATCCATACAAAAGGGTTCTTAATAATTACATAACACCACCTAAATACAATACTGACTACTGCCTCTATGATTAATACAAACTACACTAACAAAAATGAGTCGGAGTATGCCTCTAAGGTCCAGTACCACTTCGAGAATAATCCTTCTCTGCTGACGACCTCTATCACTTCTTGGCTCACTCTCCCGAAGGCTCAGTACCTACGTTCATCAAATGATAAACGCTGAGTATAAAACTCAATGGTGCTACAAAAACATAAGCAAGCACACAGGTATAGCTCATAATACATCAAGCCATTCCAAGTATTTTACATCAAACATCGCAATCAATAACATCATCTCAGAGAGCTTCATAAATTGCATCTCCAATACATGCAGTGCGAATGCAATCATGCTTTACATTCTTCTTCATCCTCATTCTTTACATTCACTCTTATTTTCTTATAATTGTGCACATTCCTTTTGCACATACTGGGTCCCTGTAGGTACCGGTACTCATCTCCCGAAGGAGGGCATATAACTGTGTGGTGCTTTGCACCCATTTCCTACTATAGGTCTTGAGACTCAACTCCCATAAGGAGGGTATTAATTTAAATGATTCCTCAAAGGAATACTATCGTCATCATTTTTACCTAGTATGCCCAGAGCTTATAGCTTTGCTCTCATCTCTCACTTTCTTTTTCCTTTTTCCTTTCCTTCCTTCATCACCATGCATGTTATGAACGTGTATGCACGTATGATGCATGAAATATACTCATTCCATCATAAATAAACAATAGAAGACATCAACAATAGCATAGCAACATGAACATCATTTCTAGACCTTACTCAGGTCTTAAGAAAAGGAAACAAGCCAACCAAGCGCAACAACACAACTAGCATAAACCACACATTTAGCACAAACCTATAGCAGTAAGACTTCTAACGTAATCCTGTAATCCCGTTACAAATACTCAACTCCCTCAGCTTCTAGTCTTCACACTTCTCCTGATACTAAGGACTCTAACTCTGATATTTTTAAGGGTTTAGGAAAGAGAAAGATAAAATAAAAGCAAAGGAAAAGCTTATTCTTATCTGTTGAAAAGTCAAACTTAAGTCACGTACGGCAGTACAACATTCGGTACACCCGTACGGAGCTAAAACTCTTGACAAGCAGATTTTCCTGTGAGGGACGGTATGCCCGTACCCCATTTGGTACACTTGTACGTCCATAATCCACCTGATAAACCTAATTACCTACGAGAATGTGTACGGCCAGACACCCTTTTTGTACATCCGTACAGTCTCCAGGAGCCTAACTCCCCTCAACTCCCCTGCTTGGATGCCCGTCCGGTGTCTCGTACGCCCATACCACACCAATCTCTTAACCATAACTCTTCCTAAGCTCATTCCCAAGGGACCTAAGCCACAATTCAAGCATAAACACTTCTGAAACTTCACTCACAACATACAATACACAGTGTTTACCCTTTATACTTTAGAGGAAATCTCAATAAGATGGCAACACCCTCTCTTCCCATCGTCATACCATGGCACATGCATCAACAGATACAAAATCACATCGCCCAATCATCACACTCAACATCAACATATTCATACCCATGCATTCACAAGACATGCACAATCAAATAAGCAATATCACTTTACAATCATCAAACACATAAATACACACACATATATATATACATATACATCCTATCATTCATACACACTAGTACAAAACTACTAAGGTCTCTAATGCGGATGTGACAAAATGTTCGTATTTAATCATAAATGTATGGAATCCTTTGTAGGATGATTATTAATTTTCTTAATAAAAAATTAATAATCATGCTATGGGAGCATGTTGCGCAGCCAAAAGACGTGACAGTTAAAATGAATAAAAGTTTTGTATAGAAATTCTTATTCTAATAGGATTTCTTCTAGAGTAATCTTGATTCCAACTTATGTCTAGTCTGTAACCATCTTCTCCATATAGAAATAATAAATAATATTGTAAAGACATTTAAGAGGGATGCAATTTTGATACTCTTCATAGTTGACCACTTTTATACTTAATAATTATATCTCTTTCTTGTTCATGGTAACCTATATCACCAACTACCATACCACCAATATCATTAGTAGTTGGTAATTCATATTGTGGACTCTCCTTTTCTTCTAGCTAATAATTTTAGTTTTGAATGTATCATTTGATCAATATTAAATCTATCCCTTACACTTCTAAAAAGTTTCACTAATTGATTTATCATTCAACATTTTAATTAATTCTTCACTGATATCAAGATTTAATTGACTTTGATTATTATAATTTTACAAAGCTAGTAATTTATTTTGAACTTCATGTTCCATGTCATAAATATAAAGTTATGCAAATTTAGGATTTTTCCTTTATAGTGGTAATAATGATCCTATGAGGTGATGTACTTGATCACTTATCTTAAATATAGAGGGTCCTACAAATGTACCATTTGGTATATTTTTACACCAAAAGATATAAAAATATTGAGTTATAAGATCTTATATTTTCTCTAAAATTTTTACTCTTTAAACTTCCTTTATGAAGAAGACCATGTAAGAAGGTTAGAGTTTGTTTAGGTAATGGTAAGGATATTTTTTCATCTGGATAACATAAAGTAAATTTCAAGTTATTAGAACTCATTACATGTTCTTCATACTCGAAAAAAAGTACCATGATTTTGACAAATGTAAGAAGGTTGGAGTTTGTGTAGGTAACAGTAAGGATATTTTTCTATCTTGATAACATAAAGTAAATTTCAAGTTATTAGAACTCTTTACATGTTCTTTATATCAAAAAAAGAGCATCATAATTTTGATAAATGTAAGAAGGTTGGAGTTTATACAGGTAATAATAAGGATATTTTTCCATCTTGATAATATAAAGCAAATTTCAAGTTATTAGAAATCTGTACATGTTCTTCATACTAGAAAAAGAGCATCATAATCTTGACAAATGTAAGATCTTTTTTTAAAACCTAGATATTTATCATTATTTTGTTCAATATAATATGCATTAAAATTTAAATGTGATCTTGACAATTCAATATCAAAGGAATCTATATTTCTCTTATGATCATAATTAAGAGAAATAAAATTATGATCTAAGGCAATAAAGTTCTCCTAGATTTTCTTTATTGAAAAGAACTATTAAAATCTTCATCAACTTGTCACATCCTCATTTTTAGCACACACTGCATTGATGATACGAGTGATATGCTTTGATTTCTATATGATTATAATTGAGATGATGACATGGAATTATGCAATATATGATGATATGAGAATAATAAATGAAATCATTGAATACGGGTTCACTGAATGACAATAATTCTGTCACATCCATACACGCAGCATCCCTATGCATATACATTTTATGCATACATCACAATGAATGATTGATTTATACATGAATAGATGAAGGAAATTTCATATGATATGGAATTTATAAAGAAAGAAATGAAAAGAAAGTGAAACAATAATTAAAGTAGTGAATATGCATTAAAGATGCTTATCAGGTATGTTTTTGTTGAATGCCTTGGATGAAACTCTATAAGGGAATTTATGTATGTAAAGTGATTTTTGGCATGTTTAATATGTTATTATGTGGTAACATATAGTTTAAGATAGGTAAGTACAAGTTAAAGTAAAGTTTGAAATAATGGTATGTAAATGGTAAGCTAGGATATAAAAGGCATTACATGAGAAGTTAAGGTTATAATTGGAAATTAAAATTATGTAAAACTTATGTTCATATTATATTAAATGAGTGATAAGTGTAATATTATATAAGCATGATGTAATAATAGTTATGAAAGAGGAAATAAAATGGTGTAAGGAAGTAGTATTGGTTTGCCACTTGTTCATATGTGATTAGACTTTTCTT
>CANYBF012530144.1:0-12412 GCA_948192965.1 Dalechampia spathulata | reverse complement strand
AAACAATATTTTAAATAAGTATATAATACTTAAATGTCAAATATTAATTTAAAATTATAAAAAATATTACTATGATAAAAAATTTTAAAAAATGAAATATAAAATTATTACCAAATGACGGGTCAAAAAAATCGTACTAACATGCAACGCACGTTATGAAACTATAGTATTAATAAAAGTGTCATTCAATATAATTTTTCTTAAATTTATCAAATATAATTTATTTAAGCTAGGATTTATTATAATATGATTACTTACATCAAACAAAAAAATTATTAATTAAATATATATATGGTTTAATGTTTTTCATTTTATTATTTATTATTTTTTTATTTCAATTCATTTTACTTTAATATTTTAATTTAGTTATCTATATATTTTTGAACATTGATAATATTAATTTATTTTTATTTAAGATACTATTAACACACGTGTTATATTTAATTATTTTTAATTTTTAAATTTATTATTTTTTAATAAAACTAAAGATATGTGATAAGTAAAATTAAAGCATTTAAAAAAAATAAATTAAAAATTATAATAATTCAAATATTTAAAATAAATAAATAAATAAATTAAAAAATAAAATAAAATATAAAAAATATTTATGAAGTAAAATATACAAAAATATGTCTATATGACTTAATTATTATTGAGCTTTACATTTTAAATTTTATACATTTAGTATATACTCAATTTATATATTTTATACTAAATGCGGTATTTTTTTTTTAAAAGAACCCAAATTTATTGGAGAAATGCTCAGATCTGACCGATCCGATTCTTTTATAATCGGGTCCAATGCCAATTCCAAGTTTGAATTACCAATACTCCCCGCGCTCTATTCCAAACGCATCTCCACCGTCCAAAGAGAAAGAAACTCATCGCCACCGTCTCTTTGTTTCTCTCTTCCTCCTGTCTCTCTTTCTGCTGAGAAATTCTCAGTTTTTCTTTCTGTAGTAATGGCCGTGATTCTCTAATACCAGAAAAGAAGAAGAAGCAGGAGGAAGAGAAAGGGCTGAAAATGACGACGATAGAGAAGCTGTTCATGCAGATATCGGAAACCAGAAAGAGAATTATCGAACAAGTGAAACATCAAACCCAGCTCTATGATCAATATCTCGCTTCTAAATGTTTGCTTGACGGAATTTCCCCTCCTTCCTGGCTCTTCTCCTCCTCCCTTTCCTCTCATCCATATCGTAATTTCTCCCTCTCCCCCTCTGTTTTGCTTTTCTTTTTCTAGTTTCAACGCGAAGAAGATAGAACCGTTTCACATTTTTCATTTGCATTTATATTTCCCATTTTTGTGTACTAAGTTCGTTGTTGAAGGCAGAAATCTGTTAGAATTTGATGATTTATAGCCTCGTAATGTGGTATTTGAGTTAGCAAATCACAAATTGCTAATAAGGTGCTAATGATCTATTTCTAACTTACCGTGGACAAGTATTGTCCCAAATTAGGGATTATTCATGCAATTATGCATATTACAGTCAAGCAATTAAGCATCTCTAGTCGTTTCCAGGTGTCATTTCTCCTTTTTTTTTTTTTTGCATTTAATAGTGCTAATTTGTTTTTAGTATAATTCTCTTAGGTTATGGTTTCAGCAATGATTTTGTATTTCATGCTTTGATTTTGTTTAGAATGGAAAGTTCTAGGAGAAAAAAAACAGTATTTAGGGTTTATTTGTAAATGGATTTGTCAATCTTAAGCCATATTAAGATCAAAGCTTTACATTTTCGCTTCAACCTGGTGTATTGTCACAGAACTAAAGAAAGAAGAGCTTATATCAGGACTCTTGCTCCCCCACAGCGGCTACCATTTGAACTACCAAACCGATGTCGTTCCTGCTGCTAATAATAATGACTTAGCAACTGCTTCATATGTGGAAACTGGAGCTTCAAGCAGTGGCATGGATGGAGGTGATAAGCTGTCTTTGTTGCCTCCAGTTCTTGATGATGAGAATATTCAATGTGCTATTAATCGTGTTGCTGAATTAGAGTCTCCACCAGATTGTGGAAATGAAAAAGTTTTTAATGATTTCATTGAACATAGTCAATCTCTGGTTAAGATTCAAAGATCAAAATCTAGGCAAAGGGCATTACGGCTTCGTCATAGTGCGGAAGCAAAATCACGGTTGTGTAACGAAAATAAGGATGGTGGTAGTTGTGATAGTCGAGGATTAGAGCATGGGGTTAATATCTTATCGTATGATCGTGTTGATGAAGATAATTTGGCAAAATCTGTGGATAGACATGATGGGGATTGTGATGATGAACAAGGAAAATTTGGTGAATGTGTTTATAATGGCCGAACATCTTGTATCAGAAGTCTTATCCTACAAGACTGTCATGTGGACAAGCTTGGGAATGATGATAACTGCTATATTTTCAAGGAAGATGATATTAAATACGTGGAAGACTCAAAAGAGCTGGATAACCATTTCAACGAGACTTCCAAACTGGTTGATTGTTTTCTTCTTGCTAATGAAACTTCTTGTGCAGAAGAAGCAAACATGGTTAGTTATGGAGCCAATGGAATGAATGACAATGCCTGCTCTTATAGAATTACCAGATCTAGGAATACTCTGTCTCGTACTAGCGCTTTGATGGACGCTTTGGAAGGGGGCAACTCTTCTTTCATCAGCAAGAAACATAAAAAGTTTATCGACAAATCATCAGAAAAGCAGCCTAGTTCTGTTAGAGCGCTAATGGAATTGGTCAAGTCTTCATCCATTGTTTCCAATGATAGCTATAGATCAAAGACAGCACAATCAAGCGATAAACAGATCACGGGAAAGGGAAGCATCAGAAGTTCTGGTCAACTATTTAACCACGTGAACAAATGTCTTCACCAGGACAACTTTTGTGTAAATGACAAGGAACTAAAGCAGCCTTGCAAAAATGTTCATGACTTGACTGAAGTAGTTGAGCCTCCAGGTTTTGCTTGTGAAATTAGTGGGGTAAATAAAAAAGGAGATAAATGCCAGATCATTGATGTGGGAATTGATGCTTATAACTGCGGAACAACCAGCTCTTCTATCGAGAAACTTTATAATGTTAACGAGTTCTCGAACGTGGATAATTCTTTTGATATTATTATGGATAGCAATGGCATAGTTGTAAAATCCTTAAGCAAATCTTTACCATCACTAACGCTAACAAGTTCCGGGCAAGGAGCAGAAGACAACCTTCAGGTTCCGTCAAGTACTCCGCGAAATGTCCTGCCTAGTACAGAAAACATTATACCTGAAACTAATATAGATGGTGATGATCTAGTTGAGGTTCATCCTTTTACTTGTGCTGGAGGTGGGGTGGAAGTTTTAGAACCGGGGCCTCCAACTGAATGCACTATTTTTGTGAAACCAAAGCAACTTGATTTTGATGATATGGAGAACGGTTCGCTTGAAGCTTGCAATCATACGCTGGAGAATGAAAAAGAAGATACAGAGGATCAGCTTTCTCACTTGCTACCTTCTACAGATGTATTGCAGAAAGAAGCATCTGTTGGTACTCACGAAAAGACTAGCCTATCTATTGAGATGCCTGTCTTGGAGGAGCTAGAATTTTCTAGGAAATCTAGTGAGAGTTCATCTGAATGTCACATCAAGGGTGGTGTTGTTATGTTAGATGATAATAATGTTAGTTCTGGGAAGCAGAATAAGGGCTTATACATTGCTCGAAATCGAAAAATGGACACCGAGTTAATGGGTTCTTGGCCTCAGCATAAGCGAATAAAGAAAGAGAGTCAAGCTGCTAATGTCCTTTCTGCTTCTCCAAGCTTGAAGATGATGCAAAATCAGCCAATGGACACATATAATGTAAGTAGAAATCTCAATTCTTTGGGGGAAATTTGTGGATAAATTTCCTCGGAGATGATCTGATTGAAACTAAAAAGATCTGCAATTTCATGAATTTTGAAACTAACAAGATCAACAATTTCATGAATGCCAGAAAGGAGATTTAGTGCAACCAGATGTGGTCCAGAGCCCAGTTGAAGACATGTATCCAGAGCCTCAGAAGATACAGGAATATGAAGTTCCATCATCTAAGCTTCAAGTTGATCAGGTATGTCTTTTTTCAACTGCAGATAATGAAACTTGTTAGTTCAACAAGTGTGTGCAGAATACATTGATACCATATTAGTTGTTTCCATGATCATTTCATAGTATTTGAAGGAGTATGCTGTAGAACGTGACATATGACTAAGCATATCTTACTAAATATTGGCTTTGGCAAAAGATGAATTTTGTTGTTGAATTGAATGGGAGTGATAAGAATGAAGTGATAGGAACAGGTAGAGTGCTGAGCTTACGTGTTTTACAAGTATATGTTCAACTTTTACAAGTATATGTTCAACTTTATGTAAAACGATTAGAATCAGTCAGTTCCGTGGTGGAACTTTAATCTTTATAGACTTGGTTGTTTCTATTTGTTAGCGATTTCGGATAAATCCCTTGCATGATTCATAGTGGCCATGAACATTTCAGACTCTATTATCTTGGTCAAGTGAATAATACTTTGTCCCGATCTAAGTGATGCATATTGTTATTTGGTTTATTCTATTTTAAATAATGTAATTTAAAATTCGAGATAATATTAATGATAAGTTTGCATATTTAGCCTTATTTATTGTCCCATTTTAGTGCTAATGAATGAAGTATTTGGGATTTATAAAGAGATAATTAAGTGAATTGATAATATCTTTTATAAAATTAATATTTTCCAGTCATTTCTTTTATACTCCTGTTAAAGTCATTTGCTCTACTTAAATTGGGATGGAGGCAGTAGTTTTTAAACTGTCACTAATAAGAATTTGTTAAAATAATGAGTTAATTATAACCTTGTTTACCCCTTCATTATAAATATAATTGAAGGCCTATTGTTTTGAAAAAGTTTATGTGCACGGGTGTCTTATTGAGGTTGTCTCTGTGCTGTTATTAAAAGCTTTCCTACTCAAAATATGTGTTTGATCTTTGCCTAACTTGGGATTAAGTGTCAGTTGAGGTGAGTTTTACTTTTTCAGGTTGAGAACAGCATGGAACGGATGGGTAGAATTGCTGGTACTGAGCACAACGCAGAAGTGAACCATGTTTTACATCAACATGACGGTGAACTGAAAATGGAAGAAGTAGAAATTCTGAATTGTACCGAAGACACCATGCGGGAAAATAGTTGTCATTTTGAAGGGACGGGGAAGTTGTCATATTTTACCTCTAAATCCGTGATTGATGAAGAACAAAGCATGCCTGAATTCGAGGGTTTCGTTATGGGAACAGAGGATGAACATCTACACACTGCTGCTGAGCAAATTAACTTTGACAATTTGAACCTTCCAGCTACTGAACTTGGATGCTCTAGCTCTCTGGAAAAGCTTTGCAAATCCACTTGCCTGCGTACACCACTTTCCCATTTTTCAGCAACATACGGCTTGCATGAGGCGCTCAACTTGTATCATTCTATCCCAAATGGGCTTCTAGAAGAGATTGAACAAAGGAGTAACCTTGATACAAAAAACGAGGAGAGCCAGCAGCTTTGTGCTGATTACAGTTTCTTCGATGAGTTGATGGACAATGCTATTGATGGAAAGTCTCATTCCATTTCTTTTCCGATTTCTGATGATCAGTCTACATGTGATATTACAAAACCCTCTATGACTCCAGTTGGGAAGTTTTGGGATGGAATCCCCATGAAGTCTGGCAGCTCCGGGAAGCGAGTGAGCTCGATTCCAGAGCTTCCCTGCATTAGTGAAGAAAATGAGACTACAGATGGCATTGTTGACACACTTCTGGAAGGCATGGTGGAAAGAGAGCCACTAGCTGACATCACAAATAATTCAAATGCTTTAGCATCAGTTTTCGAAGCTGAAATGTATCATAGGGGTAGTGTAGCTTCCATGAACACAGAAGTCAGCTTCAGTGACACTTGCGATAGGGCTAAAACGAGGTTGCAAAATAAAAATAACAATAAAAGAAGATGTAGTAGTAATGACAAGGAGAATCATGACATATCACTGGGAGATGATGGTGTTAAAAGAAGCAATGAATCGCGTGATACCAGATTTAGTAGGCCAAAGTTATCTGGAAAAGCTAGTTTGAGAAAAGGACCCAGTCTCTGTGAGAAAGAATCTAAAGCTAACAACATCGTGTCAAATGTTACTTCCTTTATCCCACTTGTGAAACAAAAACAAGAAGCTGCGATCGTCACCGGTAACCTCCAAGTTCCCTCCTTTGCCTTTCATGTTTGCCTGCAAATCACTGTCTATGAAGTTTGTTTCTTTTTTCCACTTTGGGCCGTGTTCCTAATACGTTCGTTGGCATTAGTGACAACTGTGTCGCATTTGAACTATACATCTACAGTACTATTTTGTTTAACTATACATTGCTTCTTTCTAGGGAAGAGGAGCATTAAGGTGAAAGCCCTAGAGGCTGCTGAGGCTGCAAAGCGTAATGCTGAAAAGAAGGAGAATGAACGAAAGATGAGGAAGGAAGCCATGAAACTTGAGCGAGTGAAGATAGAAGAACAAAACTTAAGGCATTTGGAGCTAGAGAGAAAGAAGAAAGAAGAAGAAAAGAAGAAAAAGGAGGCTGATATGGCAGCAAAGAAAAGACAGAGGGAAGAAGAGGAAAGGAAGGAGAAGGAAAGAAAAAGAATGCGTCTTGAGGAAGCAAAAAGACACCAGCTAGCACACGATAAAAAGTTGCATTCGCAGAAAGAAGGAAAAGAAGTAACATCTTAAAATCAAGTCCTTTCATGATTTTAAATGACATAAAGTTCCTTCGCTGTTCTAATTTCAGGAATAACTAATTATGCTAATGCCCATTTAGGATAAAAATGCTCATGGGAGGAAGGAATCAAAGGTCAGATTGGCCAAGTATGGGAAGATTGAAAAAGTGAAGGGAGATGACAATGTTCGGACAGTAGCTCAGAATGAGTCTCTCTCTCTCAAGTTGTCAACAATTGACACTATAAATGCAAGTGTCATTCGTGAAGACTGCAATGCTTTGGGTGTTTGTGGAGATAATTTAAAGGTACAAACTCATCAATGTGGAAAGTTTGCATATTTCTATTGGGATTTTACTATAAAATGAAAAAGAACTCACTTTTTATGATTTAATAATAGCTGACAAGAAGTTATATTTTTCCGTTTGTTTTCTTTTTGTTTTTGAGTGTGTACACTTATCCCTCGTTGCCTAAATATTTTAGGTTACAGAGGGCTCCATAACCAAGACAAGGAAGAGTGATAGCTTAATTTCCAATATAACCCAAGAACAGTCGTATGAGATTTCCCCATATAAAGGATCAGATGATGAAGAAGAGGATGAAGATGATGATGTACAAAATAGCAAATTCATCCCTTCATGGGCAAGGTTTGTAGCTAAATCATATTCTACCGTACACTATATTAAAGTTGTTTCCATCTTACGCAAGACTGACACAAAAGACTGTAAATGCATATGCATCAAAGTAGCCATTTTCAGTATACTCAGAGAAGGAGTGCAGTTTTGCAGAGATAACCACTCATTCTTCCTGTTTTTTTTGCTTAACAGTAGAGAATGCTAACATCATAGTTTTAAAAAATTTCCTAGAAGGAACGAACACCTCTCTGCAATACATCCAGCAATCTAACAGTTCAATAATTGATGATTGCTTTTCTGCAGTAAAAGTCGCCTGATTCTCGTTGTTTCATCCCAACAAAGAATAGATCCTGAATCAATTTTCCCCCCTGAAAGCTTTTGTAGTATAGCTGAAGGTAATCTTTATTAGCGTGGGGTTATTGCTATTTATACGATAACCAGCCTAAAATATGGTTCTTTTGTAGTTCTCTTGCCCAAAAGACTTCAACAGCAGTAGTGATCTTGGCAATAAAGTTGGGCATACCACTTCTGTATTGTTTTGGCTCCCCCGTATTTGGTTCTGGAGAATGTGTTTGTCAAAAGGTTTGCATCCTTATTGCTGTTTCCGTTGTTATTAATATTAGTATTAGTTTTATAATTTATTATGTTCCGCTCCTCTAGCAAGCAATCTTGCCATGGTAATTGCTATAGACATTCACTTGGATGCACTAAGCTGTGCCATTCATTCAGGCAATTGCTTATGTTGGCATTATTGATGCCTAAAATTCTGCTCATGACAAACCATTTAATGTCACTAAACCCACATTTGTTTTTCACTGCCCTGAAAAGAATTAAGACTAATTATTACTTGAAATTCATTACAGATATTTGAAAGAGCATCAAGAGAGGAATTCAAGGCAGGTGATTTATTTTTAGCACCTTCACTTATAATGCTTATAAATTTATAATAATGTACGTACACTTTAAATGTTCTTTCTAGCTTAGATCTTAGTTAGCATAGCAAACATAACAAGCAAGCCAACTGCCAATCAGAGCAAACTTAACAATCTGCAGGATTCCCTGGTACGGGACATGATTAACTTCAGTTAATCATGCTACCTGCCATACCAAAAATCTTGCAGAAATGGTCCACATCATTCCTGGTAGAGACCAGAAATAACCTCCCCATCTGGTCGATTCATTCCCCAGACCTCGGAATTCCAGTCCTTAACAGAGTTGTACAGACCCTGCATTAATTAGATCATTGATTATAATATTAAAATATTTTTGACACTAAAGAAACAAGTTCTAGTTGTGGGTACCAAAACTAATAAATATTATTTTATTTTTTAGTTTGTTAGATCTTAGGATGCGGTTTTCTTCACCCTGATATCGCAAAGTTTACTTATTTTATTTTTAATATTATTTATGATACATGATTAATATTTATATAAATATTTATCATTAAAAAATTAAATTCTTGATAAATATGATATATTAATCATGATCAACTAGTAGAGTTTGCGTAATATTGTAGATGATATACAGGTAGATATAAACACATATATGTGTGTTATTGAAAATGTATATTGGCCAAAATAAACGCGGACGAGAAGTATAGTTTACGTCGTGGAATGTTACCAAACGAGTAATGGCGGTCAAGGATATGATGAGAAAATCGTATAGGAAAATAAATTGGAATAATCGGGACAATTATGGTTTTTTTTTTATTTTTAAAATGATTTTTAAATTTTTATAACAATAACGATTCTTTTTTAAATATTATTCTATATTATATCTTCTTAAAAGTGTTATTTATATGAATATTTTAAAAAAAAAAGCTATTTTCAAAGTTTTTTAAAAATATGATTTTTTTTTTTGCAATTCTTTTATGCTTGATATTTTTCTTGAAAAATTCCCATAAAAAATTCAGATTCAGTTACGGAGCATTAAATCCTTCGTGACGTGGCCATGTTCAATCTACATAATAATAATAATAATAATAATATTATTATTATTATTATTATGAGGGGAAATTTGAAGAATATCGACAAAACAATTGATAAAATTCCTTAAAAATACTCAACTTCTACAAAAATCATAAAAAATTGTGTTTTCCGGAGTTAATAAAACGATTATATAAGGGTTTAGGAAAAATTAAAACAATAATCTAATTTAAAAATTTTGTTATTTTCAAAAATAAAAATTATTATTTTTAATATAAAAATAAAAAAATCATTTTAACTATCCCTGAAGTCAGTCAACCTTAAGACTTGGACCGGAAAATTAATAAATGCGGAGGATGCATTAAAATTGAAGTTATCTTCTTAGATTATATTAATGTAATTTCTCAACAATTTAAATTTTTTATTTTAATTTATATTATATTAGTAAATGAGATGAAAATGAAATTCAGTTTCATATCAAATTAATTACATTATGAGATATTTGATTAGGAATAAAAAGGTAATTAATAGATTTTTTATATTATTTTTAACTGTTATTTTGGAATATTTCCTAATTTAAAGTTGATAGTTTGATATGAAAAAGTAATTTTTAGATTTATTTTTTATTTTTTAATTTTAAAAAAAGGGGAAAATATGTACTTTCGTAAAGAGCAATTTAGAGAAATAAGGCTAAAATATGAGACCCCTTTGAATTCAAATTTAAACAAAACCTAAGGGTTGAACTTGATATGATTCAGTGGCGGTGTGGTCTATGTCTATGTCTCTGTCTTCCCTTTGCTTCCTTTCATAATTAAAATAAAAATTATTATAAAATAATTAATATTTTTTAATTTTAATAAAATTAAAAGCGAATTTATTTTTATGAGAAGTATGAGTTAAGTTATAGGGTGGTTGGAAATGCATAAGTCTAGCTGGTGACTATTTCGACAAATGAACAATGACGGTCGACCTCTGGGTCAAGGGTCAATGATATGATATCAAAATCATATAGGAAAATAAATTATAACAATCAGGGAAATGATGGTTTTTTTTTTTATTTTCAAATTGATTTTTAAATTTTTATTAAAATAACGATTTTTTAAATATTTTTTACCAATTTGTACAACGTAGCCAAAAGTGTTAATTATATGAATATGAATATTTTTTTTTAAAAAAAATGATATTTTTTGCAATTCTTTTGTGTTTGATATTTATGTTCAATCTACATAAAAAAATGCTTTAAAATACTCATAAAAATTGTGTTTTGGTTTAGGAAAGTTTAATATAATAATCTAATTTATATTCAAAATAAAATTTTTTTATATACACTTATTATTTTTTATATAAAAAATTAAAAATCATTTTAATTATCCCTAAAGTGAACCTTAAGCTTGTGTTTGGAAAGGAGGTAAAATGGGGGGAAAGAAAATAAGGAAGGAAAGTGTATTTTCCTCTGTTTGGGAAGAAATGAATTAGAGGGGAAAGGAAAGAAAAGGTGGGAATTTTACACCCAATCCAATCCTCCGAAAACGGGAGGAAAATAAGCAAACTAAGAGGGAAAATGCTGTTTATATATTATATTTCAAATATACCCTTAATCTAATTTTATTACCATCATGGCTGTTTTTTCCTTTTAGTTTTCATGGCTGATCTAATTAATAATCCCTCCCGATTCCTCATTCCTCACAAACCAAAAATAAAATAAAATAAAATAAAATTACATAATCTCAGTATTCTTAAATCAAAAACCCTAACACTTCTATTCTATGAAGCTGTAGTGATGAGGAATGTCTGTAGCTGAAGAACGTCCATCTGAGCAAGAGAAGGAACAAAACATAAGAGGGAAAAAATATTTCAGGGTTAATTTGGTAATTTACTACAAATTGATTCTAAATTTTTTATATAAATGATTTTAATTTATTTTCCTAACATTTTCTTTCCTCCCTATATCCAAACATCTAAAGGAAAATAAGGAAGGAATGAAAATGTTTTATTTTCCTTCCTTATTTTCATTCCTCACATTCTCTCCTTCCCAAACAGAGGCTAAGACTTGGACTAGAAATTAATAAGCATTAAAAATTGAAGTTATCTTCACATCATTAAATTATGATACAAGCGATGGCTTTTCTATAATTAAAATTTTTATTTTAATTTATATTCAATTAATAAATGAAATCAAAATAAAATTAAATACCTCATCTTGCTTGAGGTATTTAATTGAAGGATACTGTTTAGAATTCATCTTAAAGTGCCTTTCAAGTGGAATGCAAATAGGTTTGGACTTGCTCATGTTGAATCTCTCAAGTACTCTTTCAACATATTTCTCCTCAGAAAGTCAAAGTTTTCCATTCTTCCTATCACAAGTAATCCTCATGCCAAGAATTTGTTTTGCTAATCCTAAGTCTTTCGTTGCAAAAGACTTGCTTAACTTTTTCTTCAGCCTTTGGATTTCCTTGGTATCCTGACCAATAATTAACATGTCATCCATAGAAAGCAAGAAAATAATGAAGTTACCATCAAAAAACTTTTTCATGAACACACAATGATCAGAAGTAGTCCTGTTATAACCATGTTCCACTATGAAAGAATCAAACTTCTTGTACCATTGCGTTGGAGCTTACTTCAACCCATATAAACTCTTTTTAAGCTTATAAACTAACTGCTCTTTGCCTTTAACCTCAAACCCTTCAGGCTACTCCATGTAGATTTCTTCATCTAAGTCACCATGAAGAAAAGCAGTTTTCACATCAAGATGTTCAATTTCTAAATTCAAACTAGCAGCTAAACCAAGCATAACTCAAATTCAAGACATCTTGACCACGGGTGAAAACAATTCTTCAAAATTAATGCCCTTCTTTTGACCAAAGCCCTTTACAACCAATCTCACCTGGTATGTTGGCTGTGAACAATTTTCTTTAGTTTTAACTTGAACACCCATTTGTTCTTGAGTGCTCTCCTTCCTTTACAGAGTTTAACTAGATCAAATATGTGGTTTGATGGGAGCCATGGATTTACGCAGCGGAAGCAACCCAATAGATACGAAACAAGTAGAAGGCAAACCAAAAACCCACGCAATCAGAACTAACCTCTTGTAGCGCAGATTCGTTCTTCTTGTATTCAAAGCCGGAAATCA
>CANYBF012530137.1:0-24957 GCA_948192965.1 Dalechampia spathulata | reverse complement strand
AACATAAGAAAATATTAACAGTAATTAAGGCTAACGGTAACAAGTTTAAATAACCAACAAACACTCCCCTAAACTTGTTACCCAAACTTTGTAATGTTTTCCACTCCAATCTTCTCACGCAGTTCTGCAAACCTCTGTCTTACGAGTGGTTTTGTTAACATATCTGCAAGCTGAAATTCTGTCTTCACATGCTCCACTTTAATGTCTCCATTTTATAAGCATTCTCGAATAAAATGATAACGGGTATCGATATGCTTACTTCTGTCATGATAAACAGGATTCCTTGCTAGTGCTATTGCATATTTGTTGTCGATTTTCATTGTGGCAGTCACCTTCTCTTTACTGATATTACTCAGTACTCTTCCAAGCCAAACTCCTTGACAAGTTCCTGCTATAGCTGCTATATATTCAGCTTCACAAGATGAAAGAGCCACTATTTTTTTCTTTTGAGACACCCATGTTATAGGTTTATTTCCTAAGAAATAAATTATTCCAGTAGTGCTCTTTCTATCGTCGATGTCGCCTGCCATGTCACTATCGCTGAAACCCACAAGCTCTAGGCTCGACTGTCCTTTCTGATAAACACAACCATAATTCAAAGTTCCCCTCACATACCTGAGAATTTGCTTTACTGCAGTCAAGTGTGATGTGTTTGGAGCTTCCATATATCTGCTCATGACTCCAACAGAATAGGCAAGATCTGGCCGGGTATGCACCAAATATCTCAGACTCCCAATGACACTTCTATACTGCGTTTCATCAACTGGAGGCTCTCCACTTCCAAACTTACTCATTTTGATTCTCGATTCCATTGGAATTTGGCAAGGGTTGCACTCCCCCATTCCAAGCTTCTCTAGGATTTTCTTAGCATATACAGTTTGACAAAGAGTGATTTCTCTTTGATTTTGTTTTACCACGATGCCAAGATAGTAGCTAAGCAAACCCAAGTCACTTATCTCAAACTTGCAATGCATTTCTTGCTTAAATTGATTAATAACAAACTGATTGGAACCTGTCAAGATCAAATCATCGACATAAACACCAACTATTATAGCATTATCACCTTGATCTTTCTTATACAATGCATGTTCTTGAGGACATTTCGTAAAACCAAGAGATTTTAGACATTTGTCGAGTTTGGAGTACCATGCCCTCGGTGCTTGTTTTAATCCGTATAAGGCCTTGTGAAGTTTTAAGACTTTATGCGGATATTCTTTACTGCTGAAGCCTTCAGGTTGTGCTACATATACTTCCTCTTCAAGTTCACCATTCAAGAACGTTGTTTTGACGTCCATATGGTGAATTTCCCACATCTTGTTGGCAGCAAGAGCTATCACCAATTTCACTGTTTCAAGTTGAGCCACAGGTGCAAACACCTCACTATAATCGATTCCAAACTTTTGTGCATACCGTTTTGCTACGAGCCTCGCTTTGTGCTTGATTATTTCACCTTTTGGATTCTTCTTTAATTTGTAAATCCACTTCAAACCAATTGCTTTGTGATCCGATGGTAGATTAGCTAGTTCCCAGGTTCTGTTCTGCACTATGGATTGAATTTTTTGTTGCATTGCCAATTTCCAATTCACGTTTCTGACAGCATCTTCATAGGAGGCTGGTTCTTCGATGGAGAGAAAACAAAGCTCTACCTCCTCTCTTGTTTCATCATAGATTTCTTGTAAAGATCTATATTTTTTTGGAGTTGAGGAATCTGAGGATGATGTCGTGGCTGGAGTTGAAGGAGTTGATGGTGAATTTTATCCGGTATTGCCTTGATTTTCACCTTGATTTTCGTTGGTTCTGAGAACTTTATCCCCTGTGTTAGATTGATGCACAGTGAAAATATTCCCAGTATCAACGTTCTTTTGTTTTTCTGTCCAGCACCAGCTCTTACCTTCCTTGAACACTACATCTCGACTCACAATGATTTTGTTCTCCAAAGGATCCAGCAACCTGTACACCTTGGATTCCTCCTCATAACCAAGCAAGATTGTCTTCACACTCCCATCAGCTAATTTAGGAGGATGTGGAGACAATTTTTTTGCATGATCAATGTAGCCAAAGACCCTCATATGCTGTACTTTTGGTATTCTTTCATTCCATAACTGATATGGTGTTGAATTTTCAGTGCTCCTTGTTAGTGCTCTATTTAGGATGTATACAGCTGTTTTAACTGCTTCTCCCCAAAAACTTGCCGGCATCTCCTTGCTCTTAAGCATGCTTATGGCCATTTCAATAACTATTTGATTTCTTCACTCCACCACACCATTTTGCTGAGGTGAATATGGTGCTGTGAGGTGTCTTTGTAACCCTTCATTTTCGTAGAATTCTTTAAAGGCAATAGACATGAATTCTCCTCCGCGATCTGTTCTGAAAACCTTCAATTTTCTTTCTTTTTCAGTCTCAATTCTGAGTTTGAACTTCTTAAACACTGGTAGTGCCTCATCCTTACTCCTCAACATATAAACCCATATAAATCGTGAAAAATCATCAACTAATAGCATAAAATACTTGTTACCTCCGCATATGGGTGATGAAATCGGTCCACACAGATCTCTATGGATGAGTTCAAGTGGCTCCTTTGCTCTAAAAATAGCTTTCTGTGGAAATGGTGATCTATGGAGCTTACCGATTATGCATCCATCACAGATTTGAGTAGATTGATTGATTTTGGGCATTCCATCTACCATTCCCTTGCTGGATAGCTTCTTTAAGGAGTAAAAATTGAGGTGACCATATCTGGCGTGCCATAGCCATCCTTGCTCTTCCAGCTTTGTCATGAGACAAATTTCTTTAGCAAGTCAAAATTTGCCCACATATCATCTATTTGACTGTTTTTCAACTTTAGCAATCAAATTCTTCAATCTGTCATAGACTTTCATAAAACCACCTTCAATTGTAATTTTGCAACCATTTTCATCAAGTTGTCCAAGACTCATAATATTGCTTTTAAGTTTTGGAATATAGTATACTTCGGACAAAATCAAATGCTCTTCATTTTTGCATTTGAAAAGTATTGATCCTCATCCATAGATTTCAATAATTGAACCATCTCCAAATTTTACTCTTCCTGTAATTGAGATATCCAATTCTTGAAAGCAAAATTTATCACCTGACATGTGGTTGCTGCCTCTGGTATCAAAGTACCAAGTAGTCTCTACGCCGTCTTTGGATGGCTGCTGTTTTACCACTTCATTTACCAGTGCAACTTCTGGCTCCATTTGTTGTTTCACCTTGAGCTCACACGTTTCCAGCATCAACAAAAGGGACTCCACTTCCTTTTGAGATGAATTGAGAGTTATTGTTTCCATTAACAACAAAGAGGCTTCCTCTTCTTCCTCTTGTATTAAATTGGCCTTCTCTTCCCATTCATTCGATGGGCATTCTGCAGTATAATGACCTATTTGGCCGCAACAGTAACACTTGATTATACTTTTATCCTATTTCTTCTTCTGTGTCTTTGATTCATCATCGCCACCATGACTTGAATCACCATTGTAACGCCCTCTGCCTCAGTCGCGCCCACGGCCACGACCTCTGCCTCCTCTTCCACCATTATCATTTTGAGCTTTCTTGGAAGAGCTTTCCTCCTCTCTAGCCTTCCATTCGACTCTAGTAAGAAGAACTGTTTCAGTCGAATTGTCTCCACAACCAAGCAATCATTCTTCATGAGCTTTTAGTGATCCAATTACCTCCTGTATCGATTTGGTTTTCAGATCACTAAATTCCTCTATAGCGGAAACTATCTGCAGAAATTTTGAGGAAGTAAAACGTAACAGCTTTTTAATCACCTTCTCATCTTCAACTATGTTACCAAGACTTCTTAATTTATTAACAATAATGGTGAGTTTTCTAGAGAAATCATCTATTGTCTCTGAATCACTCATCCCCAGTGCCTCAAACTCTCTCCATAAAGTTTAATCTCTAACCTCCTTCACCTTTTATGCACCTTGGTTCTTAATTTTGAGCATATTCTATGCCTCCTTAGTTGTCTTCTGGGCCCCTAGTTGAAGCAAGGTATCCTCACCTATACCTTGATAGATGGCCGCCAATGCCATCTTATCTTTTCGTTTATCAACTGGACCTTCAGACTCGATTGGCTCCCAGACACCTTGATCCATCATAAATACTTCCATTTTAATAGCCCATGCTACATAATTGCTCTTTGTCAACATGGGATATTTTATCGTAACTGAGCCCTCCTTCTCTTGACTCGACATACTTTCTCTATTTGAAGCATCGCTGGAGGCACCCTCTCTTCCTTTCAGCTCTCTCTCTCTAGCGGTATCCTCTCTTTCTTTCAGCTCTCTCTCTCTCTCTCCTTGCTCTCTCAATCTCAAGATGAGACATGTTTCAGGCCTTGATCAACCAGGCTCTGATACCAAATGTAGAACAAATTGGAAAAACAATCAAGAGAACAACACAATGAATTTCACTCTTTTTATGGTGATGGTTTTGAACACAGACCAAGCACCATTTTTATATATGAAAAACTCAACAAATAAGACTAGAAAATAGGAAGCTTTTGGCAACGTGCTCCCATATTTCCTCCAGTACAAATAATTGATCAACAACTAGAAAAAGAGTCCTAATAATACTCTAACAGAAATATTCCGCAGATTACTTATTTTCCTATTTACAAAAACATAAGAAAATATTAACAGTAATTAAGGCTAACGGTAACAAGTTTAAATAACCAACAATAAGACTCAATAATAAAAAGATAAAATATATAACTTTAATAAATAAATATCAAACTAAACTCATTGTAATTCCTCAGATCCGCCCCTAAGCAATATAATATTATAAATTGGTATAGGAATAAGAGTTTTATGGAAAAATACAGCAAAAAATTAAAATATGAATCTTTTATATTGATAATTCAATTCAATTTATAACTCATATAGATTAAGAGAAATAATTTTGACTGAGGATCATGTTAAAAACCTTTTCATAGTTTAAATAGGTATTTCCATATAAAACAATTTAAATTGTAATTATAGTCCATATTTATTAATTATATTTGATAATATAATATTTGATCAAAACTAATGAAATCATATTTAATAACAAATAAAGATTTACCTATTTAGAATTGTGATTTGAGAAATGTTAATAAGTACTGGCAAATGTTGTTCTAATTCTTAAGTCAATATAAGGTTTGTTGAAATACTTAACGAGACTAGTATGTTTACGAGTGTGCAGTGACGGAGCCATGATTTTGATAAAGAAGGGGTTGGGTTGACTCTTAATAAATGAGGGATTAGGCTGGTGTGTAACAATAACTTCTTCTTCTTCTTCCTCCTCCTCCCTCTATAAACCAAAACCACCATTACAAAATACACCCACCTAATCCAAACCACTAGTAAATCTCCCTCCCTTCCCCTCATGTACAACAGAAACTGGGGCTTTGGCCCCCTCTGCCTCGATATTGGCTCTGTCTTTGTGAGTGTGTACTTCGATTTTGGAGGTAAACACCTTTTACATTATGCCCCCAATGACTCCTTCCAACATATAGGGCAGTGCTCTAAGATGTTAGACCCATAAAACTAATAAGAACCAAAGTCCTAAAGTTGGACTACACTAGTAGGAAGTCCTTGTGCCAGGTTGGTTATCAACATTAATTCATGAAAATAATATTAACAGTTAATTATTAATTGTAATTTAATAATAAAAGAAAATTTTCACCTTAAAATATGAAGAAAGTGAAAATCAACTTTTTAAGAACAAATTTATGTTTTTGTTTGGTTTTCTTTTGCTACCTTAAGATATCTAATCACATCAACTTTTTTTTCTCTTAAACTAAAGTTAATTGAATTCTTGTAAAATTGTTAAACAAATTTCTCAACTCAGTTGTTCAACTTTAATCAAACTATATTATAAATCTCTTTACGAGAATTCATAACTTGAAGGTTTAAATTCAACTACGCACGTAACTCTCATTGATAAGATAGTAGAGAATTGAAATAAACAAACTAAACATAAACATTATAGCAAATAAGAAATCCAAATCAATAACCTAAATTCACTCATAATAAATTCAAGTATCAATCTCTAAAAGTATTTAACAACATATCAATATAAAAAGATTCAATAGGATAATTAAAAAGAAGAAAATGAAAAATAAGCTTAAACTTCTCTTTGTAATTTCAGCTCTTTCTCCTTTCTTCAATCTTACACACCCTTATATGAACTATGGATAATATAGGGAGTAAAAACTCATAAGTTTCCTTATACCCTCTTAATTTCCTTATAATAATAGGTTATTTATTATGTAATAATCAACTCTTATAACATCTCTCTGTGCATTTAAGACAAATTAAATTAATGTTAGAGTGCAATTGTAATCATGATAAATAAGTTAAGGTTTTGTATATACAAGGGTATAATAGAGTTTTTGTATTCCATCCATATACATATACAAAACCTCAATCCCAACAATGATGACACCTTTCTTGGATCAGTTAAAGTTGTTATCATGACTCCAGCATCATTTTGCCAATAGCTGCTTTTGCTTATATTTTTCTTTCTACATTTAAAGTGGTATAAGTAAGTAATTTTTACATTAATATTGTTGAAATGATAAGAAAATATCTTACTTTATAAAAAATCAATCATCCACTAAATTACTTTTGTTATAAAAATTTATTTATTTTATTTAAATTTAAAAGTACATTGTTTATGGTGAGATAAATAAAATAATGAAATTGAGATGTAAAGAGTGTTAAAGTAGGATGGAGAGAAAAGACTTGTGTTTCTTTTGTGAACAAATTCAGTTTTGTCTTTTTCTTTTTGCTTTCCATTTTGATACGGTCATTGTAATATGACTTTCCCTTCCATTGGATGGGGCCAACTTTTTAAGGATCGAGCATTATTTTTATAGCAGCGGCCATGGTAGGCAGGAGTGGGTATGTAGTTCCCATGTCACGGGAGAAAAGGTATATAATTTAGTAACATATTTTAATTAATTAATTGAAAAGGTATTCCAAAAGCATGTCTCTGTTATACAAATTCAGAATATTATATAATTCTCCTTTCATACACACCATGGATTTTTACAAGGTAAAGGCCGGACGCCACGTACGGTTTATTTTCGTCACAGTAGTAGAAGAGATGACAAATACATGCATGTCAACCCACACACAAACTGCATAATGGAAGGAAGCAAAGCAACACGCAAGCCAAGACGAAAAGGTAACAAGACCAAACAGGAGCGGAGGATTCACTCTCCAAGGGCAAGTCGTAACACTCTTACCAAGCCAAGGATATGCTCGCATGTATCCTTTCAGGGGTTCTTCTGGATACTGTTTTTGAGGTGTCCCACGAGGAATTGGAAGGCAGCCCTTTGCAGTTGTTGGAGAAACTGAACAGCCTTGTCAACATTATCCAGTATGCTTATAAGGTCTTTGCTCGTCTTAACCTCATCCAGTATGCCCTCGCTCTGCTTCAGAGCCTCAATAGCTGCCTGATGATGGTAGTTAAGAGGTCCGGTGATTGGAGCAAAGGGATCGGCAGCAAGTTCTTTCTTCTCGTCGGCTTCCACCGTGGGTGGTGGCTTGGTGGGATCCTTGTTAAATTCCGTGGCTTGCACAAGGTACTCATCCATACGAGGTGTGGCAAATGACCGAATCTTTTTCACATCACCCCTCGAAGCGAAACGCTGGCTTTCATGGGAATTCAGAAACGAGAGTGCAAAATGACGCCCTTTGTTTTTGTATTCTTCTGCCGATATCATGGATTCTAGGAGTACTTTCAACTCATATTTCAGAAGCTCCATCAATTTATCAGGCTCATAAACAGCATCATGAAGCTTGTTCTGTGCTGCATCGACCATGTCCCGAGCTCCTTCGAGATCTTTCCGATCAGCCATGTCTACTGCTTTTCTTACCTCCCCGACGGTTCGCACACGATCCTGCTCCTGCATAATCTCCTCTTTCTCTGGCATCGGGGTGGCTATCTTGGCCCGTTGTATGTTAACGGTTATGGGGTTGGCCTTCTCATCACTGCATATCCATTAAATTAAAACCTGCGGGTATACAATTATCGCCGAAAAAATAAATAATTCGTACCGGTGAGTGTATTTGACTCCGAGAATGTTGGAGCGCCCTCTTCGTTTAGCTTGAGACAGACGAAGGTTCACTATAACCTTACGCGTCTCTTTGCTGCAGAGAGTGCCTAGCTGAATAGTTACAGAGCCGTTAGCTGAGTTCTTGGATTGTTGATACTTCCCGGCCTCCACGTTAACGATTTCTGATTTTGCGGCTTCTGGTGTGAGGGTCAACTCTAGGTCCTGAACAACCGTTGTGACTAGCCCCGCCAAGCACTGGGAAAAATGTTCAGTCAAGGGTTGCCCATCCTCAACAGTTGCGAAGGTTCCTCCTCGGCTACCAACGGCAATGTCATTCAGCAGCTATACCAAACACGATACAAGTTTTGATTAAACAAAATTATGGGTTTTCTTATCTATCTGGACTGGACGTACCTTTGAGTCTTGATCTTTGCCAAACCCGAATGTGTATACTGGTCCTTCGCTGGTCGGAATCGGAACCTTCAGGACTCCATTGCTGTCTCGGTTAACGTTGTCTTGACCGTCTGACAGGAGAATGATAGCAGGCTGACGCCCTTCCTTATACTTGCGGCCATCAAGCACTTGTTTGCCCAGGTCAAGGCCACCGATAATGTTCGTAGCTTCACTAGCGGTTAAATTAGTTACTAGCTTTTCAATATCAGCCGGAGCATTTCCAGTCATCCGACGCAATCCGACCTTCTTTTCGGCATCTTTATTGAACGTGACAATTGATAAACGATCACAGGGGCCAAGCTTCTTGATGACGAAGGGCATGGCAGTTTTCAATTTGGTCAACTTGCCGTCGTCATTCATGCTCCCGCTAACGTCTAAGACAGCAACGAGATCTAATGGAGCTCTATCGTTGGTATCAGCTGTCCCAGTGAGCTTCACCATGACCTTGAAATCGGTTTGGTCGAGCGTTGCCTCATCCTTCCTTATGTATGCCAATGTTACCTTCCCAGATTTGATTGGTTCAGATTCTCTCCCTTCAATATCTACATCCCAGCGGCAGGATTATTGCATGAAAAAAGCATATCTAAATCTGTTCGAGTGAATGCAATAAAAGAGCAGACATGCATGTACATACCTGGGACTGCTTGGTCTCCGATGGGCTCGTCGTCGTCGAATCTCATCATCTTGGCGGTGACAGAAATAATAATTAATGCAGTAATTGAATCTGGTTAATGTTGTTGGTATGCATCTCCTCGCTTCCTATCCTCTAATCTATTTATATGCAGCGAGTCACAAAAATCTTGAATTATAACAAACATTTCAAACAAAATATATTAATAAAGTTTAATTAATATGTCCAAGTTTCTTTGTAGAAAAAAAAATCCTCTCTTAGATTACGTGTCTATTCCACCTTTTCCTTTTAAGATGCCTTAATTACATATATATATATATATATCATTAGGGTTAAAAATTTATATTGTGTTACACAAAACTAATGACTTTAACAGCTGTTGCTTATTTATTAAGTAATAGTTAGGCTTTAAAGGTTAACTGAATCATCATAAACAGTAACTCTATTAATAATTTCAATATATGATGATACTATATGTTAAATATTCATATAATATAACACAGTATATAATATGTATATGAGAGCACATGATTAGAGTTAAGTTAAGATGAATCAAAAATATATTAGTTTAACATTAATTAGTATGTAATTAGTATTAATCATTAATATCTAAATAATAATCAATGTACATAATATATTTAATAAAAACTATCACATCATATTATATTATTACAAAATTTATAATTTCACATAATACAAAATTTATAAGTATAATAATATCTAAATAGGAACTAAAGATAAGTCTATTTTAACACCCCAGCAAGTCATTCCTCATTAAACGCATAAACCAAAACAAAGAAAAGATGTGTATGGCGCAATGACGTGGAGAAAATGTCTGTCAACTGTTGATGAGTGGAAACGAATTTGACCTTTAGATGCCCATGAACCACTTGATAATCCAAATCTATGTGTTTGGTCCTCGAACTAGATTGGAAGGTCATGGACATGGCAGTAATGTTGTCACACGTTAAGGTAACCGATGAGATTGGAAATCTGATTTCCTGTAGAAGAGCATGAAGGGCATTGTGCTCCCTTTGAGTGGAACAACGGGCAACGCTGGCTTGCTTCTTAGCTAGCGATGAGATGAGTTACTTGCCAAGAAAGACAATGTGCTTTGCAATGTTGTTTGCTATAAAAACACCAAACTCTAAATATTATTATTAAAATACTCATTTAATTTCAAAATATTAATATGTATCTATATAATTAAGCAACATAAATTAGAAGAATGATCAATAAGCTCATCGATTGAAGATCTAGTACATAATATCTTCAACTTTAATACTAAAGTAAAAGTATATTGAAGATAAAGATAATATAGAAGAAGAAAAAAACAAAAGTTAAAAGGGAAAAAAGTGAAAGAAGAGACAAAGGAGGAAATCATCTTATCTAATCTAACTATGTTCTTTGTTAAAGAATGATCTACGAGAGGATTTTTACTTTCATCTTTATGAAATGTGTGTGATAATTCTCTATACATGGCAAATATAGAGAAAACAAGAGAAAGAAAAGAGCTGAGAATTTCCTAGAAGAAAAGAGACTTCTTTGTTTAAAGATATAATTCAGTGAGGTTGAAGCAATGCCCTCTCCACTAGAAGACAAATCAATGGAATATAATAAATTGTCTTTTGACCCATTTCAAGCATTCTTCTCATTGTCTCCTTATCCGATCACAATTGTCTTTTTCTTTTCCTATGATACAACAAAATATACCGGTTCGAGTATTGTGTAATAGCGCTCGTGGCTTTACTTTTTATGAATTCGTGTAATATTATTTATAACTCTAAATGCTTCTCCCTCTTATTAAATAATGAAAATGCATGTCATTTTTATCGTACTTGAAAAGATTTGATTATAAGAATTAAGGGTTTGTTTGATTTATGGGATTTTGAATTAAACAGAAATGAGTTCCTATTCATATTGTCATGCTACATAAAATTCAAGTTTTAAAAATATGTTGTCTAAGAAATCTTCATTTTAGACAACACAATTATAAATTGAACATATATATATTGTTAAGTATAGCTCATATACTGATTAAGGGCAGATGTCGGAGCGGAGTTGTGGGTTGGGGGTTTCATGAGTTGTGGGTTGTGGGTTGTGGGTTGTGGGTGCGGGGGCTCCGCCCCTGCGGTACAGTATGGGGTATTTTGGTAATTATACCGTTTAGGGTTATTATTAAATACAACTGTAAATGTAATCTATGTTATGCGAATAAAACAAACAGTCGCTCATCGCTCCCGAGGACGTAGACACATTGTCGAACCTCATTAAATCTTGTGTTCTTACTTTTCTTTCTTATTTTCGTCTTGATCCTGTGTTTTCTAGCCGTAGTTTCACAACATATATATATATATATATATATATATATATATATATATATATATATATATATAATTGGAATATATTTAACCATAAATATCATAATTAAATTAGGATAAATTTAATTATAAGTTTTTAAGTTAGATTTAGATTTCAATTAAAATAGAGGATTAAATTATTAGACAAGTTTAAGGTATTTAGTATTGGAGAGAATAAAGTAACATAAGATAACTTAGAATATAGAAGTTCGAGAAATCGAAGTCGATGGTTCGATTGGAACAAATAATATAGCCGATGGCTTGAGTATCAAAGATAATGAGTAATGGCTTGACCATGATGAGTATATATGCAAATGATATGTGTCAAGGGCTCTCGACGATTAAGCCAAGGTTCTTGATTAATTTTAATTAAATTGGAATATATTTAATAATAGGTATCATGTATAATTAAATTAGGGTAAATTCAATTATGAATTTTCAATTTAGATTAAGAGTAATATGAAGGATTGAGTTATTTACTCGTATAAGGATTAGATTATTAACTTGGATTTTGTTTTTAAATTTATTGATTAAATTTAAGATATATACATACAAATTAAGTATTAGATTCGAAAAATCAAGATAAATAAATAAATAAAATCATTTATTTACATAGTATTTTTTTTAATTTATATAAGAATGTTAATCTTGTATTATTTTTATTATCGTAATATAGTGTTTTTGGCAACTTATATTAATAAATTTATTTATTGGAAAACCCATTTATTATTATGAAATTAAAAACTTAAAAAAACCCTTCAAAACCTAATAGAAATGAAAGGATTTAATTTTAAAAAATAATAAATTATGTTTTTTCCAAAAAAAAAATAAATATATGAATACTTGAAAGAAACACCAAATGGCTATTCGATGATGCATGAGAATCTCAAGGTGACTTGATCAATGAATATATCATGCAGAGTTTTACAGTTTCACCCCTTATCTTCAATTGTACACGTCATCCTTTTTATTGGTCAGGTTTACCCTTCCTTGCGACACAAGTCTTGGAAAAGCAATCGGTTTTTGGCTTTTTCATTTATTCTTTTATCTTTACGACTTCTTAGTTTTTCACTTTTCTCCATTCCTATTAATTATTATAATTTAATTAATTCATACAAATAAAATATGTAAATTATTATAATTATTTTCATTTCGCATAAAAATATTGATGGAGAACAAATTATCTCATATTAGTTTTATGTAAATTAAGTATATTTTGTAAACATTTTATGTATTAATGTTATATTAGTTTAATATTATGCTTTATATTTGCTTAAATAATAATTCATAATAACAATTTAAATATTTTTTATTTATCACATTATTTTTTATTTTTCAAAATAAATATTAAAAAATTTAAAATAATGAAGATACAGGTAATAGTTTACAGATTTTAAAAATCAAAAGCTTTTATTTATTTATTTATTATTATTTTATGGATTTATGGATCCATGATGACCTTAGATTCCAGGACAGGCCTATTTAAACGGTGGATTGGAGGCTGAGTTCCTCCACCAACATTCCACAGAATCCCCACAACCAAACAAGAATAATAAACCAGTCGAAAATGGCAGCAGATCAGACCCGAAGCAGCATTGCCTTCTTTACAACCTACAGGCCACTGGTGTCGCTAGACATATTTTCCGTTCCGATCCCAACGTCGGACGAGGATGAACTTCACATGACTGATGGAGTCTCCTCCAACTATAACTGCAATACCATTCCCCCACAAGCTCTCAAGAGTATAATCAAGCGTCCCAAATTGGCATCTGTTGCCAACGAGGCTGATATCGATTCGGGTAATCTCTCCGGCCTCATTTTCGTTTCCGAACGAGATGGCCTAGAAACCCTTTATGTAGCTCTGCGCTTCAACAAGCCCAAGTCTTTCAAAGTCTTCAGTTTATTCGTCGACGTCTACGACATGTCCGATATAGGCGTTCGCATGGAAGACAGTGCCTGCTTTGCTGGTGATTATCTCGTTTATGTCTCCACCATCAAAGACCCAGAGGAACGTCGTCAGCCATGGAACGTTGTTTACAAGACGCATCTTCAAACTGGACACACCCACCGCCTAACTCCGTCATGCATGTTCCCTTCTAATTCGTTTAATATGTGTGTGTTTCTCAGTGTTTGTGATGAAGACTAAATTGATTTCGTGCTCGTATGTGTATTATATAACAGGGCATGCTGATTTAAGCCCAGCGGCATCACCAAATGGAAAGATGATAGCGGTGGCATCATTCCAGCGAAGAGGTGGTTGGCATGGGGAGATTGAAGATCTCCAAACTGACATTTATGTCATGAACTTAGAGAAGCCTTTCAACCGAAGGCTACTGGTAAAGAATGGCGGGTGGCCAACATGGGGAAGTGATCGTTTCATATTTTTCCATCGAATGGTGGTTGATGAGGTTGACCCAGATGGTAAGATTAAGAAAAAACATTGGGCTGTGTTCCGAGCCAACACTGAGAATAAAGATGATATCATCCTCGTAACTTCGGGAAATATTGATGCGATGACACCGGCAGCCATCAGCGGCACCAAAGTGGCAGTGGCAACTATCTATATGAAATCGGACTCCTCGGAACGCAGTCGTGCAGAACAATATCGCCATATTGAGATTTTAGATTTAAATGCCCCGCATGAACAACCCACTAAGCTCACTCTAATAACAAGACCAAAGGCTGATCATTACAACCCATTTGTGATAGATGGTGGAAAGCGCATAGGTTACCATCGCTGCAATGCCGACCTTGTCAAGGTACATACTACGATCAGTTCCCAGCGTTGCACAGTTGGCTTGAGCCTAAATCTATATGTTTTTATTTGCGAATCTTGCTTAAACAGATGGAAGACGAGATGGATGAAGCCCCAAGTCCGTTTCAGAAGCTCAAATGTCCAATTTCGGACGTAGGATTGTTTAGAGTGTCAGGAGTGTTTCCAACATTTTCCCGAGATGGTTCCAAGCTTGCTTTTGTCGACAATGCGTTAAGAACCGTGTGGTTAGTGGAAAGGGAGAGCGACCCACGTGTTATTTATCAGGTATGTATATTTATGAACCCGGCTAATTTGAATCAACCCATCATAGCTGATGCGTTTAATTATGGTCATGCAGGATGAAGATGATAACGTTGTGTTTTCGCCAGTTTGGAACCAGAAAGAGGACACACTATATGTATGCAAGGGACCTTCTTTCAGCGCTCAAAGCCCAGTACAGATCTGCGCCATTTTTAATGCGTCCAAGGTCCAAACTGCAATTACTCTCACTGATGGAGGCTTCAACGATGCCTTCCCATCCAGCAATCCCCGAGGTAACAACGTCCATGCTCCCTACGATTTCCTCCCTTCCTGAACACCAATAGTTAGTCCACGATTCAAATCTCAAACACCAATTATGAATGGAAAAATTAGGGTTTTTTCAGTGTAATTTCACATTACCCCTACTGATGGTTTGGAAATTGGATCAGGGGATAAGTTGGTTTTTCGATCAACAAGAGACGGAGGGAATGAAAGGCACAAGAACCTGTACATAATGGAGAACGCCCGAAAGGGTGAATTCCATGGAGGCAAAATAACCCGACTAACAAAGGGGGATTGGACGGATACACACTGTCAATGGTCCCCAAGAGAAGATTGGATCGTCTTCTCATCCACCCGTGACAAGCCTCAAAGTGCACCAAAAAGTGACAACGATCTTGACCCAGGATACTTTGCAGTATTTCTAGTTAACGTCAAAGATCCCAAAGTAGTGATAAGAGTGATGGGAAGTGGATATGATCTTGCTGGCCACGTCAACCATCCATTTTTCAGTCCAGATGGAAAGAGCATCGTTGTATCTGCGGACCTTGCTGCAGTTTCCGCTGATCCAATCTCTTTGCCACTCTTTCTGCACTCCGTAAGGCCTTACGGAGATATTTTCACTGTGGATATTAATCTTGATGACATAAAAAACAATGAAGATTTGAAATTCAAGCGTATCACTCATAGTAGATACGAGAATGCCACTCCTGCATGGATCTTGTTCTCAACAGACGATCCAAATGAGACATGGCATTTGCCTAAGGAGGAACCCTACACCCCATCATGCCCTTGCGCAGATAGTCATAAAGCTGAAAGTTGGCTTATGACCGGCCATCTTTGCATCCCAAAACGATGCTGTTGATTGCGTTTCCTGTTTTCTGGCAATCTGCAGCCTGGTGGTCCTATTTTCTTCTCGAACGCTTTTCATAGCGAGTTGGAGTGTGTGTATATGTTTTGTGGCTATCTGCCTACTTATCCACTTAGCCTACAAGTTGAAGTGTGTGTGTATATATTTGCTTCTACTATGTGTTTGCTTATTATACGCTGGTTTGATGTTCCTGTGACTGTTGCCCTTCAAATTATGCGAGTGTGCTTTCTTCTCTAATCTTATTCATGTTTGCACTTGTACGTGGAAGTTGATGCTCATTCTCATCCTTACTTAATCAAACATGATGATGATGATGATGCTAAATCACGAATATTGACTAATATCCAACCAAACCAAGCAGAATTTCTGTTTGACTTGCCTTAAAATCTAACCACATAAAAATAGATCCCAATGCTTTGCATGTTACTTTTGAAAAACTGGACAACCATGTCTAAATTTTTTAATTTTATATTTTAATATCTCAACTTTATAACAATTAGAGAAATTTAATTATTGTAAACATAACAATTAACTAGTCTCCTAAGTCAGATAATATTTTGGTGTAAGTAAGGCTATGTTTGGTATTAGATTTTCAATTAGATGTTAGATTAGTTTTTCGATTAGCTGTTAGAATATGAAATTACCAAAATGGTATTATATATAAAAATATAACTTATTTGAGAATGAAAAATAATTAAAAGATTAGTAGTAGTAGGTCATTTTAAACAGCTTTTGATGTAAAAGCTATTTCTAATAGTTTTTTCAAACGCTATTTTAAAAGTCATTTGAAAATCTAAAAGCTCTTTTCGAAGCTAATACCAAACACCTAAAAAATACTAAAAGCTATTTTAAAATCTAAAAGCTAATTTAAAAGCTAATATAAAATCTTTATCGAACACACACTAAGTAGTAAAGCCAAAAATTCAAAGAGGGCTAAAATTAAATTAGGCTTATATTAATGATACTTATTAACTCTAATATAAAAATTTATATAGATAATAAAATAATGAAAGATAATATATTAAAATTTATAAATAATAAAATTAAGTTAACCACAAATAAAAATTATTTATTTTTTCTCTTTAATAGATAAAAATTATATTTATATTTTTAAAAAATTATTGATAGAATTAGAGCTAGAGTCCCTAACTACTCGGCTCATGGGTATGAGAATGTGATTTACATACATTTACTTTTAAAAATATTTATGAAAAATAAACATATAAAAATTTTTAAATTAACAATGCTTTGTAAAAGTAATAATTAAAATTGAATATTTTTATTTTCAATGCATAAATGATAATCAATACTTTCATATACTTTTAAAAAATTTAGAAATGAAAATAGAAAAAAATAATTACTAAAATGATATAAAATAAAAAATTTTAATACTATTTTTATAATTTTTAGAGTTTCTTATATATGTGTAAAATCTGAAAAAATAAGAAATTAAACAATAAATAAATTACTAATTTGAAAGTAGGATTATAATCTTTAATATTAAATTTTGGTAGGAAAAACTTTTAATCTTCTCATTTGAATCACAAAATAAAAATTTAATTTAAGAGTATTTTGAAGTTTGATCTTAAATTGAATTTGATTTGGAGAATGACATAATTTAAGAGTTTTAAAAGCTTGAATTTCATAAACACCTTGATGATACTTTGATAAATTTAAAAAACACCTCGAGAATTTTGTAAAACACTTGACACTTGTAAAACACCTTAAGAATCTTGAAAAATATTGTCTTCACTATTTATAGTGATACAAACAAAAGTTTGATAAGACTGAAACTCTATCTGTATCACTTTAAGTAATTAAATTCTATTTGACTTGTATCAAGATAATTATTTCTTTATTTTTTATTTTTATTTTTAAAGCATTTATATGATTGACTAATAAAATAATTTAATTTTAGGTAATAAACTGAATAATTTAATTGGTTTAAAAATTGATTTATTTTATTAGATTAAAATAATCATTTAATCTAATTCTTTTCATAGATCAAAAATATTTATTTAATTGATCTACAAAATATATTTCTTTATTAGATTAAAATAATTATTTAATCTGATTATTTCATAGATCAAAACATATTTGATTAATCTAGAATTTAATTTAAAATCTTGATATCTACATACATAAATGAGATCTGGTTTTAACTAGTCAAATTTAAATAATATTTTATGGGTTTCCTTACAGAAATATCAAGAAAGGGGAAAATATGGTTTAATTTCTCAGACGATCACTGAACTTTATACCATGTTTCAAAAAGGGTACTAATTTTTGATTTTTTTTTCTTCTTGCTTAGCTTTCTATTTTAGTTACCAAGGAGATACTTTAAAATTCAAATCAAAATGTAATGATGTGGCAAGGAATATTCTAAGCATATTTTGTTGGATTTTGATATCAGTAGACTTATCAATCTTGAAAACAATCTTGCTCATTGGTTTCAAAATTATATGAGTTCTATTTTCTTTTTTTCACTTTTAAACCATTATCATAAAATACTGGACATGTATTTACTAATGTAAGTTTTATATTGTTCAACATTTAGGCAACTCAAAATTACATTGATGGTATCTTCATACAAGCATCAACACTTGGTCCTTTGATGAAAGTTAAAATGTATTTGATTTATTTCATAAATAGATATAAGTTTCATACTGAAGGTCATGCATCGAAATGAGCATTTATAAATAACAATGTTTGCATAAAAGGGCCAAACTATATAATTGATAGTGATGATTACTTTGATCATTTAAATAAGATAGTTATAGTTGAATAGACAGGATAACCATTGAAGCATAATGTCTTGTTCAAATATGATTGATTCAATCTAACTCCAAACATTGATATAAAGGTTCATAATAAATATAAGCTTATTGATGTGAATTTTTGAAGATGATTCAATAAGTACAAGCCTTTTATACTTGCAACACAAGCAATGCTAATATGTTATTTATTATACCCAAGTTTGTATAGAGATAATGTTGATTGGTTTGCAATTTATAAGATCAAACCAAGATCTTAAATGGAGGTACCAAAGTAAAAAATAACAAACATCATTGCATTCTAAGAAAATTTTCACAATGATCATGAAATCATCAAAGCTGATGATTCTTCACATCAATATGTTGATTGTTTTAATGATCTTGATGGAGAGTTTATAGATATAAGTGATGGTGAAGATTATCATATAAATGAAAATGACATTATCAGTATGAAATCTACTAATGGGTTAGAGGAACTCTCAAAAATATTGAAAGTAGTGGCAATGAATGATGGGTAATGTTATCTACAATGTAATATCACACAAATATATGAAATTGTTATTTGTTGTTTCTTTATTTATTATTAATGGTACTCTATGTTTATCCTTTTTAATAATATTATAATTGTTATGTTAATAATGCATGTGTTAACTTTTGAAATTATCATTCTAGATATGGGTAAAAGACTTAGACATGGAGATCAACATCATCATCATACTTATGTATTGTTGAGTTCGACTTCATCTATGGCAGGTGATGCTAGCACATCATCACTATAGATACCTACATCACATGCAACTTGTTTCTACCATAATTAAATTGATTTTAATTAGTTTAAATAATTAAATAAATTAATTTTATATTAATTCATTTAATATTTTTATTAATTAAAAGATATTTAATAGTTGAGCCATTTATTAATTTAATAGGCTTAAATTATAAATTTTAGGCCATTAGTTAATTTAATAGGCTAGTTTTAATTAATTTAAGGTTAAATAAATTAATTTTATATTAATTTATTTAATATTTTTATTAATTAAAAGATGTTTAGTATATTAAGCAATTAATTAATTTAATGGGCTTAATTTCCTAAAATAGCGTGATAAAGCAGTTATTACATTAATCATGGAGAAAGTGCAGGAAATGGATATGTGATAGTTATCAATATTTGGAATGACAGTTATGTGCAAAGATAAATAACAAGTGAAGGCAATTACTAAAGGACGAACAATCAATCATTAAAAACTCACTCTGAATCAACATTCCTTCTAGTTTATTTTCTTTAAGCCGTTGTTTATTTCTCTTTATTGTTAACCAACCTTCCTTTTAATTTAATTGCCCATTATTTTTTATATTTTGTTCTTGTTTAACATTATTTTTCTGAGCTTAATTCTCTATTACAAATAAATCAGAGATTCATAATTGCTTTAATCAAGAAGTCAGAACGGGCATACAGTTTAAGAATACTTAAATTCTATAGCATGCTCACCATACAAAAATATCATGAACATATTTTTGGCATGCCCAGTAGGACCCATTGAGGATGCCTGCAAGAACCAGAAGTAATTTAGGAAAAGAAATTGAGTCTGAGTCTCAAGACTTGGGAGTGCCCGCTGCCGCAGTAGGGGTTTCAGCTTTAATGGAACAAACTCAGCAAGGGAAACTTCCCCAAAAGGTAGAAGTAGAGGAAACTCCCCAAGAAGTCAGCAATTTTACGCTAGACTAATGGTCATTATAAGGAGTTCTATGGAGGAAACTTTTGGGAAACTAGCCCAAGAAATTACCTCTTCTGTGGGCAATGCTAATAAAGATCTAACTAAGTTAGTTATGGATGCAACTAAGACTATGGAAACTACCAATAAGATAATTATTGCAGCAAAGGTAGAAGAGACCGAATCCTTGAAGAGCAAACAGGCATCTAAGGAACTCAGGTGACAGGGGGAAGTCCCTCATATTAGTATTGATATTGAGGAAACATATCAACCACCTTATAAGAGGGAGGAAGTCCACATTACCCCATGAGGTAATTCTTCTGGAAGCTGCCAAACTATAGGTAGGAGTCCCAACCATAATTAGTTTCAAGGATATACTAATCCCATGTCTCATCTTATCCACTATGATAATTCATGATATATTCAAAGCTCAGGGGGTAGTATAAGGGGAAGGTCATTTCCTTCACCATAGCCTATGCCCGTTAATGTTGACACCGGGAGGGAAGTGGTGCAGGAGCTGTACCGACTTGGTCTACGATAAATATGATGTCCAGAGTTTCATAAACCATATCCTGATTTTATTGACAAGGAAAATCATTACCCTAAGGGTTATATAACTCCTGATTTCTCCTTATTTACAAGAGAGGATGGGCAATCGACTGTTGAACATATTGCTAAATTTACTATTCAGTGTGGTGAACTGGCGAATTATTAAAATTTTAACTTGTTTAAGTTACGTCTATTTCCTAACTCTTTGACAAGGATAGCTTTTACGTGGTTCTCAACTTTGCCTAGGAATTTGATATGTATGTAGCAGGAAATGGAAAGGTAATTTCACACTCAGTTTTTCAGAACTGAGCCAGAAGTTTGTATGGTAGAGTTATTTAGGCTGACACAAAGGCCTGGGGAATCCTCTAATTATTCTATTGTAAGGTTCAAAAAGCTAAGAAACTGATGCAAGATTTTTCTGCCATAAACAGAGTTTGTGAAAATGGTTCAACGTAGGCTTGACATTGAGTTAAGAAAGAAATTCCAAGGAATGAAATTTCATGATTTCTATGAGATAGCAGCTAAGGTGTTGGAATATGAAGAGTTGCTAAAGAAGGAGAGTCATAGAAGAAAGGTAATCATATGAACTTATTATCAAGAAGTTAACCAGGATGTGGTCATGGCTGATTTAATATCCACATGCTTCTATATCTATCCACTATTAATAAAGCCAATAGAGGAGAAGAAAAAGTCTCAACCTTACAACAATCAGTATTATTTTGATGTGGGGAAAACTGAAGAGATTTTTTATTTCCTCCTTAAGGAGAATTTTATCAAGTTACCAGCTGATCACATTATTCTTAGCAAGGAGGAACTCAAGGGGAAGTCATACTGTAAGTATCATCATTCCTGGACTCATTCAACTAATGCATGCTGGGGTTTTAGAAATGTGATACAAGATCGAATTGATAAGGGAATTATGAAGTTCCCTGAAAGGTCAGAAGTAATGATGGTGGATCAAGATTCATTTCCTCTAGTGACAACAGTGAATGCTACATCTATAGATCTAAAAAAAGTGTTAAATAAGAAAGAGGATGGCAGAAAAGAGAGGGTTCCCCCTGGAACTTTCCTCAAGCCTTGATGGATGCTAAAGAAAGTTGATGAAAGACCTAAAGATAAGATTAGGCGATTAGAAGGCTAGCTAAGAGATCTTAGGTTGGAGGTAGAAAGGAAGAAGGCAAACATTGAGATTTACAGAAAGAGGTTGGAGCCAATGATGAGAGAATATAAGAACTATAGAAAATCTGAGTTAGGATTTCAAAGGAACCAACTAAGGTTCGTAATTCCCCTAGACCCAAGGGAGCAGTGGTAACTTCTTCATCATAAGAAGTTTCCCCAACCTTTAACTCGCACGTAAAAGAGGAGACTCTAAAGGAAGAACCTAACTGAGAAATACAAGGCTATGGAAATTCATAAAAAGGCAAAAAGCAAGGAGCAGCAAGGAGAAGCCAAGGTGGAATGACTAATGAACTTGGAATAGAAAGGGAAATCAAGGAAAAAAGATGAAGCCTAAAGTGAAGTTTGGTAGGAAATCCATAGAGGATGATACAGAGTCAAGTGGGAGCAATGAAGATATAAGAGACACATTTATGGTAGGTAACATTCCTATTCCCTTGGGTTGTGCCACTTCCTTTTTGTTATTGCCAGCTTATTTTCAAAAGCAAAAAGAAAATGGAGTAGAAGAAGAAGGGAAGGTGGAGGAAACAAGGCAAAGTGAGAAAATATACACACATGAGGTAACAAGAGCTAGCACAGTTTCGACTTCTAATGCAGTTAGTGGGGTCACCATTCAAGCTAGAGGTCCTAGAGAGCCTAAGGAGATGGTACTGGAGAAACCATTAGAGAAAATGACGAGACACATTAAGCCATTATACATTCAAGCACATCTTAATGGAAGATCAGTTTCCAGAATTTTGGTTGATAATGGATTGGCTGTCAATATAATACCTTCAAGGATGCCTCAAAACTTGGGGAAATCTGTTGATGATCTCATTTCAACTAATATTTCTATTTCTGCTTTCACGGGAGAGCTAACCAGGACACTTGGGGTTTTGCATGTAGAAATAATAGTTAGAACAAGGACATCTTTATTTGCTTTCTTTGTGGTGGATTCATCTACCAGCTACAAGGCGTTGGTTGGAAGGGATTGGATTCATGCCAACTGGTGTGTGTCATCATCATTTCATCAATTTCTCCTATTTTGGAAGGGAGATGATATGAAAGTAATCTGGGCAGATAAGCAGCCTTTTAGTGCTCAAGTAGATACGGTTGAAGTAGTATACTATGATGTTGATCTAAGTCCTATCAAATTTGTAGGATAAAATAAAAGGGAAAATCCTAAAGCAGTAGTAGCAATAAGCACTAGCAGCAGGTTACAAAAGGCTACAGTTACAGCAAAATCAATGGAGATTGTGCCATATAAAAGGTCACTTCCAAGGGTGATTATAGAGAAAATCTATGATTGATTGCACTATTAAAGAAAGGGCGGTTGTTGCTATTGCCATTTTGAAAGTAGCATTACAGAAGGTGGAAGAAGAGGTCTTTAATGAGGAGATAGATGTTTATGATATGGAAGCCATACTAGAAGAGGAGCTGCTTGAAGATGTAGATGAAGTACAATAGGAAGATCTTGAAGCGGAGCCATCTAGGCTAGAGGAAGTGAGAGTTGGGGTGCAGGATCCCCTTGAGGAAGTTAACCTTGGGACATCTAAGGAAAGGAAAATAACTTATGTGAGTAGTAGTCTGAATCCAAAATTGAAGGCAGAGGTAATAAAGTTACTACATGAGTTCAAGGATTGCCTTGCATGGAATTATAAAGATATGTATGGTTTAAGCCGTGATCTGGTAAAGCATCGATTACCGATTAAAATTGATTTCAAATCTATCCATCAAGCATCAAGAAGAATGTCTAAGGAAATTGAAGCAAAGATCAAAGAAGAAATAGAGCAGTTGCAAAAAGCAAGATTCATTAGGAAGGCCAAGTATGCAGAGTGGCTAGCCAATATAGATCCTATTGTAAAAAAGAATGGTAAATTAAGAGTGTGCGTGATTTTCGTGATTTGAATGTCGTCACTCGTAAAGACATTTATGTAATGCCAATTAGTGACATGTTAATTGATGCTAGTGCCAATCATGAAATATTAACTTTTTAGGATTGTTTTACTGGTTACAACCAAGTGCCTATTGCTGAGTATGATATTTCAAAGACTGCCTTTAGGTGTCCAGGGGCAGTGGGCACCTATGAATGGCTGGTGATGCCCTTTGGCCTTAAAAATGCTGAAGCCACATATCAAAGGGTTATGAATTTAATTTTTCATGACTTAATTGACAAAACAATAGAAGTATATATTGATGATATAGTGGTTAAGTCAAAAATGGAGAAAGAACACATAGACCATTTGAGAAATGGATTTGAAAGATTAAGAAAATACCAGTTGAAGCTAAACTCGCTTAAGTGTGCTTTTAGGGTAAGAGCTGGGAATTTTTTGGGTTTCCTAGTATATCAAAGGGGAATTGAGATTAATTAGAACAAAGCAAAGGCCATCATGGAGGCAACTGCCCCAAGCAATAAAAAGGAATTATAACAATTCTTAGGGAAAGTTAATTACCTTAAGAGATTCATTTCAAATTTAGCGAGGAAGGTGAAAGAATTTTCCAACTTGTTAAAATTGAAGAAGGAAGATAAGTTCCTGTAGGGAGAACATCATTAAACTGCATTCAAAAAAATCAAGAAGTATTTGAGTAAGCCTTCTATCTTAATGCCTCATAGGGATGGCTATCCTTTGAAGCTTTATATTTCTGCTACTTATAACTCTGTAGGATGTCTGCTAGCACAAAATAACTCTGTAGGACATGAGCAAGTAATCTATTATTTAAGTAGAATGATGAATGATATAGAGACTAGGTACACACCTATAGAGAAATTATGTTTGGCTTTTTATTTTGTCTGCACAAAGTTAAGACATTACATGATCTGAACTAAGGTATATATAGTGTTACAAATAGATTTAATTAAGTACATATTGTCCAGACCTATGATTACAGGAAGAATTGGGAAATGGGCGTTGGCATTAGCTGAGTTTACACTGGCTTACCTTCCCCGAAAGCAGGGGCGGATTCAGAGCATAATTTCAGAGGGGGCAAATTTACATCCAAAGCATAATTTCAGGGGGGCAAAGTATAATTTTCAAGGGGGCAATTGTAAAATTTTTTAAATTAGTGGGGTAAAATATATATATTTATATAAA
>CANYBF012529578.1:0-10197 GCA_948192965.1 Dalechampia spathulata | reverse complement strand
ATCATGGACTTCAATATATAGTTTAATACTCCAAGTAAAACAAGTTCATTTAAAACATTGTACTATATAATGAATAATTCCTTTATTAATGAAAACGTATAGTACAAATACACATGATGCTCTAGAGCATACACTAACATCCTTTGTATAACAATCATTCATGTTTAACAAGTCAATTTATATACTAAAATATAGTATTAAATAAGGAAATCATAATAGTATTTAAAATGCAATCACTATTCATATTAACTATATTAGCTATCGGATTACACGAGCTAAAATATGAAATATACGATATCAAAATAATGAAATCTTTATATTATTGAAAAATATATTTAATAAGCTTTCAAATAGTATATCATACGTATAAAAATCTGTTTATTTAAATAAGTAATACATATGTCACTTTAAAATCCTATATAAAACTATTTTTTAATAAATTCCAAAACCAATTTATTGTTTTCCTTTATTATTAAATGAAAATCTCATTGGATTAAAATAAATTTGATATTGTAGTAAAATAGACTTAAAAAAATTTCTAATGATATATTATACGTATATTAATTCATTCATTAAAGAGTTAATTAAAATAGTTAAGCTGAAAGTTTATTTAGAAGATAATTTCTTTTAACCTTTGAGAAGCAACCTCCTTTTTTATTATTTACCTTTTAATAAATTATTTAAATACTAATTCAAATAAATCTTATTATGAGCACCGGTTTCTGCCGGAGCCTAGAGCGAGGCTTGCGATGCTCATGGACTGGGGACCGCACTTGGAGCGAAAGTGCAGTCTTCTCGAGGGGTTACCCCAAGGAATGATACAAACTTGAAAGAGTCACAAGGGAGTCACCATCAGATGGTTCTAGATTGGTCCAATCGACCCATAGCATGAGTGCTAATTAAACCCTTCAGAGATTAGGTTTGGGTGGTGGAGATCAATTTATATGAGTTTCCAAAATCGATTTTACCATTATAGTTAGAGTTAATTCTCTTAAACAGGGGAAGCATACGAGTGTATATGTAAGCACACAGCACGACATACAATTTGGTGTTGCAAGGTTGCACGTAGGATGGCATATAATGCTATATGTTATTTGGATGGCATGGCATATGAATGGTATGTGAAGTAGCTATAAAATAACATGGCAAATGCATGACATGTGACTATGAATGACATATCATATGCATGACATATTGAGTGGATAACATGGCATACGCATGATATGTGAAGTGGATGACATACTATATGCATGATATGACATAGCAATATGTGTGTAATAGCATGGCATATGCATGACATGACATAGTGATGCATAGGTGAATTGGCATTTGATATGGCATGGTATATATGGCATGACATAATGGCATATGACATGATGATAGCATGTGATATGGCATGGCAAGTTTGCGCGTGTTGCATTGCGTATGTTGGCATATTTGTGATGTATTAGCGTACATGATAATAAATGTTATGGCATGGCATATGCATGACATGGCATAGTAGTGTGTTATGTGGCATGTTACATGGCATGTGACATGATATGGCATATATACTTAGGCAAATATAATAAAACATCCATGAACAAAAATAATAATGGTCGGTGAAAGGGATCAAAGGAGATAGGGGATACACATGGGATTTTAGGGGGAATTATTACAAAACAACGAATAATTCTATCCTATTACACAAATGTCCGTTCATAGAATGTATTTGGAACGTTAAGTAACGTCCCTTCCTCCTTAGGTTTTTTTTCGGCCTCGGGTTGCATGAGCCAAAAATGCATGAATGGATATTAGGCAAAATAACCACAAATAAATTCATTAGTAGCAAATGAATGGAGGATTTATTTGACTAGTCCAATGCTATGTGAAAGCATGAATCAAGAGTCAAAATCTAGCACTTATTTGGCAACAATCATGAGAATTTACATGAATCGGATCGTGAAAATTAATAAAAATAAAAATTATTTTAATCAAAAATTATTTTTGTTTGATCATGGAAAATCAAATGGGAGTGCTAACATCACATAAAAAAAATTGGAGATAACCCCTCAACCGATTTGAATCCAATCCTTTCAAAAATTACATTTATGCGAACCAAATTGCATTTTGATTGTGAAAAATTAATTTTGAGGCCAAAATTAATTAAATGTAATCAATTTTTGATGGATCTAATACACTTGAGTTACTTCTAAACATCAAATGTTACTGGAAAAATCAAATTGGGTTTGAAAATGATTGAAAAATGTGATTTTTCAAAAAATTTTCCAAGGAATGTGCACCGTATGTACTGCTATGCGCGCCACACAGAGGCTATGTGTGGCACACATAACATGACATGTGGTGCACATAGCATGTGGATCTATAAGAAAATAAAATTTGTTAGTGCAGAAATGATTTACAAACAAAAATAAGTAACTTTAATGAAGACAGCACCTCATTTTGAGCTTGGATCGGCCTCCGTTTTGCAATCCAAACAATTAATTATGCAATTAATTTGAATAATTAATTTTAAGGCTAAAATCAATTAGATCTAGACAATATTTGATAGATCCAAAATGTTTGAAGCATGAACAAGTCCCAAACATCACTAGAAGAGTCAGATCAGAAGCAAAATGGGAGAAAAATGGGAGTTTTCTGTAAAATCAAAAGCCTATATGCACAGCATATAGGCCTATATGCGCCACATATAGGCTAGATGTGGCACACATAGGTGTATATGTAGCGCATATAACAGTTAAAATAGAGAGAAAATGGAGTTTTTTGGTAAAAACCCGAGATCCAACCCCAATCTAGGCAGATCTAGGGCTAAAAATGTATTTTTGCTTCGTGGATTTGCATCCAACATAAGAAAAATAATTTTAAGGTTAAAATTATTATAGATCTATGAAATATATGGTAGATCCAGAACACCAGAGGTATAGGGAGGCCTTAAATGGGAGAAAGTGGCATTTTCTTTGAAATCTGTGGCCTATATGCGCAGCATATAGGCCTATGTGCCCCATACATGGGTTAGATGTGGCACACATAGGTCTATGTGTGACGCACATAGCCTGGAAAGCATAAGGTTTTTTAGAAAAACGTGAAATTCAGCTCGGATCTAGGCAGATCAAAGCCAAAAATTAGTATTTTTGAGTACCCAACAACATGAGAAAATAAGAAAATTGGATGATTGAAGCCAATCACAAGTAGATCAAGCCAAAATTAATGGATTTATGCAAAATCCATAAGAAAAGTGGAAGAAAATTGAGAAATTACCTTGGAGCAATAGGTTTTCTTCAAGATCTTCTTTCCAATCATGCTTAGGGAGCCTAACTAGAGCCAATTAGTTTCTAAATCCTAAAGATTTAATTAATTAAGTGTTTAATTAATTTGGAGGAATTTTGGCATAGTTTTGCCTTTCTTTTTAGCAATTTTCGGACCTCCATCGGATGACCCCAAGCTCTATATTTATAGAGCCAAATTAGGGTTTGGAAAAAATGTAATTTTCTATCCAAAAATTAAAAATTTTAAGGCTATGTGTGCCACACATAATACTATGTGCGCAAAATGTAGTGCTACATGCTTCGCATATAGCATTTTGACTAGTCACATGGGGCCCACTGGGGTTACATCGAGACGTGCACCCCATGCCCCATAAGCATCATTTTATATGGTATTGTGTAGCTTTGGCTCTTGTTAAGTGGGCCCCACTAATGTCCCTTCTCGGGCATATAGTGCTACATGCCCAAAGCGTAGCATTTTGCATGCTATGTGCTCTGCCTCTAATGGGCATAGTGCAATATGTTATATAGGCACAGAATACATAGAAAAGGCTAAAAAGGATAGTGGGCCCCACTAAATGTCATGGTAGGCCCCACCAACTGTAATGTGCTCTGTACACCCATAACACTCAGAGAAAGCCAAAGAGGTATATATGCACTATCGAGGTCGATATCAGGGACCTGTACCAAGCAAAATCAACAAGAACCCAAAATCGCAGGTAGGTGAAAGTCAAGGTCAACAGTTTAACCCCATAATCAAGACCATTTTGAGGGGACACTAGTGTAAGTTGTCAAAATGAGATCTGATCATAACATGAATTTTCATAGAAAGTAAGGAAGGTACCTAACCGATGCTCGTGTTGAGGCCTGATGCTTATGCTGAGGCTTGCGGTCTACTCATGTTGAGGCTTTTAGAATGCTCACATTAAGGCTTACAACCTAGTTCTATCACTAGGAGCCCGTTGCTTGGGCTAAATGATCAATGTTGATCTATTACTCATGCTAAAGCTTAGAACTCAATTCTGTCACTAGGAGCCCGGTGCTCGGGCTAAATGATCAATGCTGATCTGAAGTCTTCTAAAGACCGATGGCTATGTTGCAAGGCTTAAAATCATCTGTAACCAGCATTTAGATGCTTACTACTAGGATTTAGGAATGAAAGGCTTGGTTCTATGATCACCACTGGATCAAGTGGTGAACTGTTGGACCTGGATGACCGTCTGCTGGGTCGATGCTCACGCTATCAAATAAATGTCAAATATCTCCAAAATGGTATTTGGGATCCTCTGTTGAGTCTTTAACATTTTCTGGTCGATGGTTTTGACTAGTGAAAATCCCAGTTCTGTCACAGGGAGCCCGATGTTCAGGCTATCAGATCAGGGTTGACCGGTGGTCACTGCAAGATCAATGGCTTTCTTGTGAATTTAATAATCTAAAGTCGGCATTCAGATGCCTATGGCTAGGGTTTGAGAATCAAAGGCTTGATTCTGTGATCTCTGCTGGATTAGATGGTTCAGCTGTGGAACCAGAGGTGACCATCTGCTGGGTCAGGATGATCAACCATCAGATCTATTCTCGCACTATCAAATAAGTGTTGACTGTCTCCAAAGTCTAAATTTGGGATCCTCTGTCGGAATGTAACACTATCTGGTCAACATCTTGACCAAGAGTCAAAGGTTTGATTAATTTTAATTGTCTGCTAGATCAATTTCCTGTCTATGCTAGACATGGAAAAAATGATTTATCAGTGAAATTGGTATTAAAATGGTCTAGGAAAAATACTTAAATTTTTGAGTATCAGTCTGCTACATTCTGACTGATTTTTTGGATTTTTCAGATGTTGTAGGTTGTGAAAATTAGGCTCGGTGGAGCAAACGACGTCCAAAAATTATGAAATTTTTACCAAAGGCTTAATTATTCATTTACATCTTACTGGGAGGGTGGCACACATTAGCAAACTTCCATAGTGGTCGGCGTATATTACCAAAATTTGCTACATGCAGAGCGCGTTCACCTATACGTGGCATACATAGCTTGGAAATTTTAAGTTCCAAGGTTTCAATCCAAAAATTCAGTTTGTTTTCCCCTTCAAACTGATTTTTCTCTCAACTCCCCAAACCGAAAACTTGATATTTTTCTGATGATGGCCGGAATTCGGATGCAACCGACTCCCCAAGACCTTGAATCAATCCCAAGCTACGCTCTAACTGAGCTCATGATGCATGATGCCTACTTTAGAGCCCATTTTGGTGATGAAATCACAAAGACATTTACCATAGACTCCCACCGGTCTCGAGCTCCTCCCAAGAAGGTGAGTTTTTTGTAACTCGGCTCAATTTTATGCTTTTTCATAATGTAAGTTTGAGGTTGTTTTTTATGTATTTAGGCCATTGTTAGGCTAGGATTATGTGCTAGGCTGTTGCTAGGTTTAGGTATGTGCGTGTTTGTCTGGATGGTTTGGTAAAAATCATAATTTTTGTTGCAGGTTTCACTATGTGTGGTGTATATAGTAGTGGAAAAAGGACCAGAATGCACATTTTTTTGTCATTTTTTGAGAGGTTAGGCATTTTAGTGATTCATAAGCATGAATAGGTGCATTTTAGGGTTAAGGGGAAGAGCTTTGAGCCTCTGAAAGTACTGTATGCATTCTGTAATTTAGTTTAAAAGCTAACCTGAATTTTGTAATTTGTAGAGGGAGTGGATGGTCATTGGAGCTAGCAACATCCGTGGTATATCTGAGTGGTACTCCCAGCTACCTTGGGAGATCTGTGTGAGAGTGAACCGGAGCTGCTTTGGTCCGTATATCTCCTACTTCACTGGTATGGATAAGAGGTGTAATAGGTTGGTTATCACTGCTATAATTGAGCAGTAGATGGATTCCACCCATACCTTCCACTTGCCGATAGGTGAGATTGCTATTACTCCAGGGATATTTGCTGGAATCACCGAGTTAGAGTGCATAGGACTGCCTGTCTAGGTTGATGCCAGGTTGACATCACTATGCTAGTTGTACAATGCAATATTCGACCTCTTTGGCATGTCATCCAATGTGAGAGGAGGATATAGTATTTCTTATGATTGTCTCCGAGAAGCAGTGTTGGCGAAAACACTAGGTAGGATAATCTCTATGGATTAGTACACCTGTAGCTTCTTGTTGTATGTGTTAGGGTGTACACTGTTTAATGATAACTAAAACAGTGTCCATATATCCATATTGTAGGCCCTTCGTGATTTGGAGGCTATTAGGCGATATGGCTAGGGCAGTGCTGGTCTAGCCCATCTGATGTAGGGGTTATATTTTTGCAGTAGGCATTGCAGAGATGGCTTCATCGGCTACTGGCAGGTCATAGAGGTAAGTAGAATTCTGCTGATTCTGTTACTATAGTATCCATTTAAGTCTTGCTGACTGTGCATATTGACCTTCCAGATCATGGTGTATGAGTTTGGGTTACTGCTAGAGCCCGAGATCCCACATGGGATACCGCTTGGTTTTCCATGCATGTACGCATGGAGTATACTATGCCGTAGACCCGGCTATACCATGGATGAGTTGAGAGAGTACCTTAACGACTTAACTTAGGATCAAGTAAGAAGAAACACTTTAATTAGCATTAAACTATATTGAAATGGTTTGAGAAATACCTGAGTAGATGTCTGATCTATTATCGTTATTGGAATAGGTGTGTCCCTATCCCTGGAGCAATATGTACCTGAGGCCAGAGTACTTGACTAGCTCGATGCGTAAGGATGAACAACACATATTGCTAGAAATTCCTGAAGGTAGACTCTTTTATCTAGGTGAGCGCATTGTAGATTGGCATCTGGGACTAGAGAGTCGATTGGAGCCTGCTGCACCCCTAAGAGTGATGTTCTGGGTATCTTGTACTGAGACTGACCGAGAGATAATTGCTACGCTGAATGGTATTCCCGGGCGAGAGTGTCTATCTGATTAACCAGTGGACTATTTGACTTTTGTCCAAATGAGGCTGATGGGTCATGTGGATCTTTCTACATGTAGAGGGCTACATGACAGAGCCAGTGGGTTTGGTGTTAGACCCGATATTTAAAGTGGCCAAGGTAGGCATTGTGGTTCGCCAGCTGTTGGTAATTCTCGATGTAGCGGTGCCTTGAAGAGATCTCGTGATGTCAGACTTGCTATGAGCCCACCAAGACCTATGTCTGGTACTCCAGAGGTACCCCCAGATATGAGCACCTTGGCAGAATTTATGGAAGGTCAGTTGATGTGGCCGTGAAACCCGTTGATCTATACATATGATGAGATTGGTCATCCATACGAAACATCCTTTCCAGTGCCAGCAAGGGATGAGATAGAGTTTTATCCACCGAACACCACCCATGTGAGTACATGTGTTTAGTATTTGCTCTGAATTTAGTGGTCTTACATGCGTTTGACTTGGGCAGGTACCTAGGGATGCCATGGCTGACGCCTCGAGGCTTTTGATAGGGTTGCACTGCTATCACACCTCTGAGATGCTGATTGTTCAGGTGAGCACCTGTTATAAATATGAGTGTATGGAAATGCATGATGCATGACTTATATGCCTATATGCTTATATTTACAAATAAGTAGGCAGTTGGAGTGAGAGGAGCGGGACTGCTATGCTCAGATGATATAACAGATGGGACGAGAGATCACCCGGCTGACGGCACATTTGAAGTGTTATAACATTGAGGTCCTGGATAGCCCTAGTCGCGATGAGGACCACTTTGGTGAAGATGATGCTTAAAGGAGATATGATGTCGGATTCCCATATGCATGATGTTAGAACTCTGTAGTTTCTATATTAAAATAAGATGATGTGTTATAGTCTAGCATTGCATGCCTAGTACGCTAGGGTTGTTGCGTACCAACTGTGAAAATAGACAAAGCTTGAACTATGTATCTTTTGGATTTATTAATGGAATCCAAAGTTGCTTGCTGCTATAAATACCCTATGTTTTATGTTCATTGCCAAAACATAACTCATTCATTTTTCTTCGTAGAAGTTACAATGACTTAACAATCACTTTATGCTTTTTGCGCTCTTTCTTGTCGTTGGGGAAACGATGAGTGGAGTCAATTAAGCAAGATCAGACTCTAGTGCTTGAGGACACTTCAGCAAATTTTGATCAATAATGCTTTTCTACATGTTGCCATGCAATTCTGGGATATTATGGTCCATGTGTTCTGGTTCAGACCTGTGGAGCTATGTCTGATGTACTCGGAGTTTGCTACAATCCTCGGAGTTAATTCCAAGATATCGATAATGTTGATGATGCATGCTTCAACAGGAGAAGCAGAATTGTACCTGATGAGGGCCTTCGACATCGATTTGACCATTGCAAGGTCCCTCTTAGCTACAAAGGATTATATGGATATCATTGTTCTTTTCCAGCTGTGTAGCCAATTTTTATTTGTCAATCCATCTGGTGATGGAGATTTATTGATTCGACCTGTATTAGATCAAATGGTTCAGGGTCAGACCCCTTTTCCTATGATTATAGCAGAAATGATCATTAGCCTAGATAGAGTGAAGAGAGGACTATCCGAGCATTTTAGTGGTAGTCTGCTTCTATTGCAAGTAAGAATTCTAAGCCACTTTTGCAGGTTTTTAACTTAGAAAAGTTGTGCTTTTGCCCTAATTTTTGCATGAGTTACCTTTTACAAGGTTTTTGACTCATCGGGTTATTGTTCCTACTTTGGACCTTAATTTTTGCTTGAACTGCCCCCTTGGGTTTTGAGCTCAGGGGGTCACTCTAATTTTTGTCTGAGCAGCCTTTTGTAAGGTTTTCAACTCAGTGAGCTTTTATTTTTATTTTGTTTTATTATAGATTTGGCTTCAAGAGAAGCTTAGGATCTTGGCGCCACCAACAGGGGACCCATAGAGAGATCTCCCTCATAGCCACATGTGGAGGGGTTAGACCTTCAGCGAGGTAAAGATAATGACATTCCAAGGCTAGATTAAGTGGATGGGGACCCGACCTGAGAGCAAGATCAGGTGGAGCTATCCTTGGTGGCGCATACAGCATGTGACTGTAATGACCTATATAGATCGTATCCCACTGCCGGGATTCAGACGTTGCATACATTATAGTCCTACTAGGATCTATCGTTAGTATGGCCATTGGTAAACTATACCTCGGCTAATAGAGTTTGAGGGAGGAAGGCTGGTGCCTCATTTCTTGGAGCATGTGGAGAGGACCTGGCCTTATCGCTGGATAGTGCTGGTGGAGATTCCTGGAGCTGGACCTGCCACAGATGATGAGTACAAGCTATGGGTGCTGCTCCATACATGAATCCTGTACTACGAGACATTATTAGGTATGTAATATAATAAAGAAAGATAGCACTTTGTGTTTGAGATTTGTATTACTTATGGTTAAGTTTATAAACTTGTGTTCCATTTGCATTAATGAGATTAAAACATTTGTAAGAAAAATGTTAAAATCAACACAGGAGTTCTGGATGTGCATCAGTCTTGACCCTTGTTATCGACCAGTCTCGTGTGAGATTTTTTGATCAATTATTTTAACACTCTCCTTTTGTTTTCAAGAGCTCTAACTTTTGCATGAGTTGTCTAAATGGATTTTCAACTCATCAAGCAAGGATTTTTCTTTTTGCCTTAACTTTTACGTGAACTACCTATGCAGGTTTTCAGCTCACCAGGCTTCTTATTTTTATTTCACCTTTTCCTATAGATAAAATATTTCTTTAGTCAATCAAGGTTGACGGGTTCTGAGAATTCATTGCCTTCCAAATCCGAGATGCAAACAGAGCCTTTGGAGAGAATCTTTTTAACTAGGAATGGGCCTTCCCAGTTAGGTTTGAACTTTCCATGAGGGTCATAAATAGCTAGTCTAACTTGCTTCAGAACTAAATCACCTTCCCATTGTTAGTGTATGCTCTAGAGAATCATGTGTATTTGTACTATAC
>CANYBF012529261.1:0-22671 GCA_948192965.1 Dalechampia spathulata | reverse complement strand
TTTTTTATTATAAATATACCTAATTAAATTAGCATCTAATTAATTAAAAACATATTACTTTAGAAAATGATTTATTGATATAAATTTATTATTACATTATTTTAAAAATATATTATTGTCATTTTTAATCATTAAAAAAATAAAAATATCAATCAAATAAAATTGATATTTTAAAATATAGTATATCTATATAAATATATAAAATAAAGTATGATGCTTATAATTAAAATATTAGAATTAAATTGTATTTTAGATATTTAATGATTTAAATTAAATTTTCATAATTATCTATTTTTGCTATATGATAATTATTGATTCGAAATTAAGATAATAAAAAAATCGAATTTTTTATGTTTTAAAATATTGAAATATCGATTTCCAGTGATGAAAATCAGGAACATCAAACGAACCGTGTTCCAACTGAACGACATGTCGAGTGCTGGTGAAAGCAAGTACGAATTTCGGTTCGCACGTCGTTCTTGCAAAGCGAACGTCAGTTCATTGTTTACTCTGGTTCAGGTCAGAGCACTCAATTTGTTAAGCTTCCCGCTAAAATTCGAAAACCCTAACGTTTGATGTATGCTTAGATTGTATTACCGTTTTAATCTTGTTTCTGAGTTTTTAACATAGTATCACTGATTTAATTGCAGATATTAGATTTTTGGATTCAAGCATTTGGTTTATTGTGAATTGCAATGTGTCATTACATCTCAAAGGGTTCAGCTTTAGTCCGTTTTGATTTGAATTTGGTTAATTTTGATTCGAAAAAACTCGAGGTTTTGCTACTGATTCTTGTTTTAGCTAAAGTTCGCTTAGTTTCATTAAAGAAAAACCCTAGGTTGATGAACCAGTTCCTCATAATGTAACAAATTGGCTGATTTTCCATGTATTATTAGCTTTTGTTTGATGTTTATATATGAAAGATACTATCTTTGAAGATGCCAAAATGCTACCTGCCAGGACACGAGTTGTGTGGGCAGAATTTATTTGGATCGGTAAAGTTAGAAGTTTGATCTTGTTTATTTGGTTAGTGTTGTACACTAAACGGAAGTGCATTGCCTTGGGAAGGGAATCAGCCATGGTTCTCTCCTTTGATTTACAGGGCTTCATTCTTCGTGCTCGAGTTTTAAAGCTGTATAGACAAGCTCTAAGGACTGCTCAAAGAGCCCCTGATCATGCTAGAGGTGAATTTTATCCTTCATTTGTATCCTCTTACGGAATGACACTGTTTTCGATCATTTACTTTACATTTAACCGAGGAACTATAAATGCAGGCAATCCAACCATGCATCTTTTCCAACTCCAATTCATCTTTTATTCAAGTTTAAATTTCTGTTCTATGAGTGTTTGCATCAAGTTATTGTCAAATCCGTCACTTAAGCTTATGACAAAGGGATGATATTGCTATTGAGAGTTTGAAAAGGTTAGTTTTTAGGTTTTGAAAAGATGCTGTAGTGCTATGTGTATGCGACCTTCTGATAACTTGGTGAGAAGATTTCTTTACTCATACTGCTAAATAGAACACTACACACTATATCAAAATAATTCGACTTTGTGTAAGCCTAACAACTTTATCTGGAATTTAACAAATTTTTACAGTTGAACTGAAACAAACAATACGACAAGAGATGGAGAACAATCGGAACTGCAAGGACAAGCAAAGGATCCGTTTTCTGGTTAGTGATGGAACAGAAAGGTTAAAACGTTTGGACGAGATGCTTGATATGCAGGGTAGTTGATGGAGATGGAGTTGTAGATGGCTTGTGAAAGGTTGTCTTACATTTCTCAGAGGATTAAGATTCTAATATTAAGAGATTATCAGTAAATTGTAATGCAGAATTGGTTGCCAGTGACGCAGAGGGTTTGTGGCTGTAAATAGAGGATGGGTTTGGTTTGTTTTGAACTGAACCAAAACCCAATTAATCAAAGTTATAAGAATACTAGATTTTGGTAATCAATGAACTAAAATCTGAAAAGGTTAATGTTCTTCACTGAGTGGCTGCTTTGATAACTGCAGTGTTTTAATTACTGTTCCTCTTATAATGGATCCATCAATACACACTGCCTCCGAAAATTCAAGAGTCATTTGGGGACTTTAATTATATATGTGACCTTTCGTCTGGCTTCCGTTAAGATAAGAGGAGCCACTTGATCGTCTTGCACCACCTCATCAACATAAAAGTTTCTGCATTCACTTTCTTTGTGCAGTTCTAGCAATTCTTAGACAGGCCGGTTGTAGTTCATCTGAATCTCAGAAAATGGATGGATCATTTGCAGAGGAGGAAGAGAGTGAAGATGGCATAGGACTTGACTGGTCTTCATCACAAGAAGTAGAAGAAGAAGAGCAAGTGAGTTACAAGTGCATTCATGACCGTGAAGAATTTGCGCAACTTGATGATTTCATTGCACATAACAGGGAGTTTCATAAACGGTTCAAGAAAAGGTGCAAAATATGTCAAAACATGTTCCGCGATGTCAAGAAGCTTAAGGCGCATGGGAAAAAACTCCATGAAAATGAAGAATTCTCATGCCAGCACGACGGCCGTTCCTTCACCAAAGTAAACGGGCTTCATTCCCACAACGGCAACTGCCATAAGAAGTTCACCAAGGTCTGCCCACACTGGAAATGTTCAAATGTTTTCAATGGTAATCGCATTCTCCAAATTCATTTGGTTCAACAACACCCTATGGGAAAGTCGGTTCATAAAAAACCCCCAAAATCAGAATACCCACATCATCATTAGCTGGAACATACGAACGAATAAGTGGCCACTAGTTTCTTAGGTTTGGGCTAGTGGGGTTTGCATGGAAGATGGAGGATGGAAGTTTTCTTTCGGGAAGTTTTGGTTTGTGACAAGGCAGGCCCATGAGCCATTCGAGTTTTGGTTTGTCAGCAGCATGGTTAACGTTAGGCTAAATCAATCTTAAATTTTGATATTGTTCAAAAAAAAAAAAAAATCTTGAATTTTGATAACCAAAATTCTTCATGAGAGTGCATTTATAAATGAATTTTCATTTCAAAATGAAATAAAAATTAAACCTAACAAAATTCAAAAATATAATTGCAAAGATGATACCTTAAACTTATATTAAATTTATACTCCAACTCTTTTTTATAAAAAAAAAAAAACTTGTTTTGGAATCATTTTGGAGATGAGTTTATAAACCAAAGTAAACTCCCCAAACCCTTTCGAATTTTTAATCAAAATCTCTCTCTCTCTCTCTCTCTCTCTCTCTCTCCCGTCGCTGGAGGCGCCACCCTTCTACTTCAGTTGTCTTTCTCCATCTCCGGTGAGTTTTTTCCAGTTTGCTATTTAGTTTCCGTTTTTCATTTGTTCTAAATTATGCATCTGTTTCTTCTTAAATTGAAAGCCATATAATGAAAGATAAAGAGAATAAGAAACCATTCCTGGCAGAAATTGATTTTAATTTTTTGTTGCTTCAACGGCCTGGTCTTCGTTGAAGTGGATCTGCTTTAAGGTCAAGCTTTTCAACTGTCATCGCTTGGTGCTAAAAAGCTTAAAAACTTTTAAAACATTATTTGCTGTTTAGGCGATTTGAACAAGTTGTTTGATATTATTTGAAATGGAAATGGGAATCGAAGTTTGATTGAGCTTAATTTGGAGGGGGTTCAAGTGGGTGATATCGGACTCGAGGCCATTTCGAAATGCGCAAATTTGGAAATTGTGCATGTTAAGACGCCCGTTTGATTGAGTTCAGGCTGCGTTAGTTTTGCTGACAATCGCATGAAATTGAGGAAGCTTCCTTCATATTGATGGATGGAAGTTTAGTTGCTGTAGCCAAACAATGTGTTACTAATTTAGAATAACTCGTTTTGATTGGGATTGCTATACATTGTCAAAAACTTGAAAGTTTAGCACTTAAATCTCGATAATGGTGCTGTGATTAACAGAGTGGTTCTGAATTTCCTGCTAAGAGTCCAAATATTTCTGGGTCCGAATTAAATGAATTCTAACATCTGAAAACAGAGCTTGGCAGGCATAGTGATTGCTTTTGATTTGCCAGAAGCTTAGTTTGTAAACTTTCTCTTTTAATTTCCAAGGTCAGCACTGCAATTTTTTCAAATGATGTAGAAGCTTGGGAGAAGCATACTATGAAGAAATCCTTGTGGAGTGGACACGGAGTTATTCACTTGAGTTTCTTCCTGACGATGAACTCAAAGATTGGATCCAATTCTTACCAGGACTGATGGCATCTAGGCTTTTTTTGCTTTTTTTGTTTCTCTAGTTATTATGCAAGGTTCCCTTCGTTATTTGCCGAATCTGTCCAAACCGCTTTAGTCGCAAGCAAAGGCATCAGCAGACGACGACGATGATGACCACCAAGTTCCCGAAATGGAGGAATCTATCTATCTCTGCGAATATTATTAATCGCGGTAACATCATTTATAATCAGCGGCCACTTCACAATGGACCGGACACGGTAGAGGAATTATTAGATCGACACGTAGTGAAGAAAGAGAAATCCGCGGACGACGAAGAAGAAGAGGCGCTGAATCGGCGGAGATTAACAAGCACTCGACGAGAGGCGTTGCATTTGTACAGGGATATACTTAGAGCGACGCGGTTCTTTATGTGGCCTGATTCGCGAGGAGTGTTGTGGAGAGATGTATTGAGAGAGAACGCGAGGAAGGAATTCGAGGAAGCGAGGTTTGAGAAAGATCCGGAGGTTGTAACTCGGTTGATTATCGGTGGTAGAGACGCAGTGGAGTCGGCGATTGAGAAGCTTATAGAGAAGCAGAGGCAGCAGATGGAGAGTGAAGGCAGCCGCAGTGGCGGAGGCCGCCGTTGATCGGTCCGTTCGGTAACAAAGGCGGTTTAATTTTCTTTTCTCAAGTGTCGCTGGCTCTATTGAAATAATACGGCAAGTTTCTTTGTCTAATTATTGTCAATAATTACTCCATAAATATGTAATTAATAACAATAATACAAAAGGAAATATCATAAAATTAACGCAAGGAGAGCTCAATTTAAAGATTATATAAATAGATCTGTTAATTAATTGATTTAATAAAATGATATGTTATTTATAGTGTAGAATATTTAATTAATTAAAGATGAGTTTTTTTCAAATTCTTTCTTAAATTTATAAATTAATGAGAGAATGAAATATTTGCGGAAATAAATCTATAAATTATGACAGAAAATGGTAAAATCGACAAAATGAGAGTCGATGCGTGAAAAACAGCACAAAATGATTCCTAAAAAGGAATATAATCTAAATAATTAATTATGAACACAAATATAGTAATATAAAAAAAAAACATAATAATTTTCTGATTAGGAAAAAAATCCATGAGCAGATTGATAAGGCTAAAATCTTATGTGATATTAGCCAGTGCTGATATATATTACATATATAATCCACGTCCAAAGGAGACCCGTACAGCCCTTCCTTTCCTTTTGACCATGCTTCCCCTTTCCAAACCTTGGGCTGCCCACAGTGCCGGATTGCCTGATATAGAAACCGGCAACTGTTCAAATTACCAAAATGCCCATCCTATCTTCATTACTCAATGCACAACCCCTTTCTAGTCCCTGCCGTTGTTTCTAAAACTTCCTGTACAGTTTATAAATATATATATATTTGTGACTGACTGACTAAGTCACCGCCACAACCACCACCGATTCCCGGTCAGCATACCTATATCTCCGGTCAACTCCCATTCACGCGTATATATATCCTCACCCCGATTGAATGAGACGAAGGAATTCGATTCTTCGCATGCTTGGATTGATCGATTAGGGTTTAGAAGCTTGATTGGAAAACACAAGTAAAATCAAAAGAGAGCAATGGCTAAAGTACGACACTCCAGATTACAAGCAAGGAAAATGTCGACAGTGACATTAGTATTTACGATGCTATTTATGTTAACTGTGGTTCTTTTGATGCTTTTGGGTCTTGGAATCTTCTCTCTCCCTAGTCCCAGCGACGATTCCCCTCCAAACGGTCTCGCTGCTTCTTACCGCCGTATGGTTGCCGAAAGGTATTTTTATATTGATCTTCGTGATCCTTTTTTTTTTAATCAGACATTATGATGTTTTTCATTTCATTTTTTTTGCTGTTATTATAGTGGTTTTTTTTTTCTTAAATCTATTTTTGATGCAGAGACTATGATGGTATGGGAAACAGAGGAGAGCAGTGGACTGAAATACTTTCTTGGGAGCCCCGAGCATTTCTTTATCACAATTTTCTGGTTAGATTTCAAATTTCCCTTTCTTTTCGAATAATTTTTCTGTAGAATATATCCCCTGATGGTCGGGATTCATTGAGCTTTAGCTAAGGAGAAATCTCTAGATTTAAGATCATATATTTCTACATTTTTTAGAATCTTGGTGGTACATGCTATTTTAGCTGCTTTGAGGTTTAGAGATTTTTTTCGAATCTTGATCATAAAGTTTTGATTTGTACTGAATAAACTAATTTGGACGTAAATATTGATCTTGGATTCCCGTTGAACAGTCAAAAGAAGAATGTGAGTACGTCAAGGCTCTGGCCAAGCCGCATATGGTGACATCAACTGTCGTTGATAGCAAGACTGGCCGAAGCAAGGATAGCAGGTATGCTTTTTTTTTTTTTCTATTTTCATTTTTGTAACTGGGGGCACAGAGGACTTGGTCTTCTTTATTTTATGCCAGAAACCATTTAAGATGCACGATTGCAGGGTGCGTACAAGTTCTGGAATGTTTCTAAGGAGAGGACGAGATAAGATTATCAGGAACATAGAGAAGAGGATTGCAGACTTCTCTTTTATTCCTGTAGGTAAGTCATCATCCAAGTTTCTGATTTGGTTACAATTGTAAGTTCAGGATGCTGGGAACAATAGCACATAATTGCTGACATTCACATTTATTTGCGATTAAAATCCTGTATTACTGGATGAAGAATTGAGTTCATCTATTTTTGGTAGAGGATAAATTTAAAAGTAAGCTGCCATAGGTATCTTGGGCCAGGCAGTAAGTATAACACGTTCTTGAACCAACTTCATCATCATCAGACAATCTTAACATTCACTCCTTTACCATCACATATATTGACCTGACTAGGTTAAGCTTTTTGTATTGTTTCTCATGAAGAATTAAACTAGTCTAAGGTGTTTTGGATATACCAGGTTATGGTTTCTTCTTTCTCGTAGCATCATATAAAGTAAGTTTTCCACCCATAGGAATATTGAATTTGTAATGCTTGGAAAAAGAACACAAGTCATGCTTGTATGTTGTATATCATATTATCATCATCTACTTTTCTTCGTCTCTATTGCCCACCCATAGGAATATTGAATTTGTAATGCTTGGAAAAAGAACATAAGTCATGCTTGTATGTCGTGTATCATATTATCATCATCTACTTTTCTTCGTCTCTTTTGCGTTGAGATGTTCTAACGTCAGACTAATGCCTATTTGGGCTTATTTTATGACCTGCAGAACATGGTGAGGGACTTCAGGTTCTTCATTATGAAGTAGGACAAAAGTACGAGGCTCACTATGATTATTTTCTTGACCAGTTCAACACTAAGAACGGTGGCCAACGAACAGCCACTCTTCTTATGTATCTGTAAGAACATTTCTCTTAGATGATGTGGTACTCGAGTGTGAGGATAGGTCTTGGATGGTACTTAAATGTTTGCACTTCTGTTTGTTTTGTACTTGCCCAGGTCAGATGTTGAGGAAGGGGGTGAAACTGTGTTTCCTGCTGCTAAGGCAAACATCAGCGATGTGCCATGGTGGAATGAGTTGTCTGAATGTGGCAAACAGGGTCTTTCAGTGAAACCAAAAATGGGTAATGCATTGCTATTTTGGAGCACGAGGCCTGATGCTACTCTAGATCCTTCAAGCTTGCACGGTTAGTGATCATTTAACTTACAAATGGCTTGCAATTTTAATTGATATGCCATAATGTGTGCTTTTTTGTCCCCTTTACATTTCAAACGAATTGTGTTTGGTCCTGGTGTATGCATTTGTGGCAGTACCAAAGTTCATGGAGAAAAAATAGCATTACCAACCATCATACTACTTTCAGCATACGATTCTAACTTTTGGGTTGCCTTATGTTTATCCCATGTCCTTTGTCAGGTAGTTGCCCTGTGATTAGAGGAAACAAGTGGTCAGCTACTAAGTGGATGCATCTTGGGGATTATAGTGTCTGAGCTTGTATTAGTAAAGAAAGGTACTTACCAACTTTTGTGTTTTTTTAAAAACATGGTAGATGTACTTCTTGCATGTGTCTGCACTATTTTTACTTTTCTTGCCTATTCTTGAGAAACCAGCGTTTCTTGCATGTTCTCCTATTTATTTATTTTTTAGTGGGGATGTTTGGGTATCATGAACAGTTTGTTCAAGAATAAATCAAAATCTGTTCTTACCTGTTTACTTGTGAATCTTTTTTTCCATTCACAGGATAGTAATGCGGCGATGAAAGACTCGAATGGCAACATAGTTTGAAACACATTGAGGCACATACCTCAAAGACAGCATATAAAAGTTTTACAAGATAGACAAATTTTTTGTTTTCTTCAATGTTTACTTGGTTTTAGCCCCATAGATTGATGACCCCTTTTTAGTCTTTTTACTCTTGTTTACCGGCATGAAGACTGTAAGCTATGGATGGAAGCATTGATGGTTAAAGAAAGAAAGATGTGTTTGTAGTTGTTGGGGCGGCAAAGAGAATGAATGATACATGAGCGCCTGTAAAGAGAAATAACTATTCATTCCTGATGATGCAATACAATTTCTGACTTTTCTTCTGTCTCAATTTTCACCTGATCTTCAGCTTTCTGAATCTGATGGCTATCATTTCGAACTGAAATTACAAGTCTCTACTGGGTTTTGTTTTAATTCCAGATCCAACAGCCCATCTGAGCCAATTACTGGGCTGGTAAGCAAAACAACATATTATGTTGGACCGCAGGACATGATCAACATTGAATTAACATATGATGAAATGATTGAGGAGACGAAAGAAATGCGGACACGTTCTCAACGCTCATGTGGCTGCCAATTGGCGGAAGGCTGTTATCAACCCGGAAGCTTCCTTCCACCTTCCTTTTTTCTTTTTCTTGTGTCTGCCTTATTGTTTTATAAAAATCTGAGAAAAATAAGGGGGTGTTCATCATTAGCATACTTCCAGGCTCCAGAAATGGGTGATTGGGAAACCTCCCTTCCCTTATCATGTTGTGTTCTTTTCTCATGATTTTTAATTTAATTAATGGGGTCTTTCCAGTTGGTAAAAAGACTGTTGGCTTATCTTCCATTTCAAAATCAACAAGTCATGTGTTAAATGTTTACATCATCTCTGCTGACAATTCGTTATTCTAAATATATATATTATCATTTAAATAACCAAAATAAATCTCCCACCAGCTAATGAAATTGCCTTCCCCTTTTCAAAACTAGTAATAATATTAATAAACATATTTACTTATTATATAGTTTTACAAAATCCGTATGTAAATTAAATCATCGTGTTAATTTGATAAACGAATTAAATCACGGACGGTTAAATTAAATATTTTATTTCATTTATTTATTTGTTTGCTTGCAATTTAATTTCTCATGTTCACGCCTTCTCACCATTCAATTCAATCTGATCGCAATTCCCCACCTGCGTCCCCTTCATTTTCTTCTCTTCTCTTCGTCAGATCTGACCTTGATTTCACTTTCCTCTCTCCCCCTCCTCTCTTTTAAACTTACTGTTTCAGGTTTCCGCATAATTCCTTTTTGGCTTGGATCCAATCATTGCTTTTTGTTTTCAGATTCATTTTCATTGAATTTCAAGAGTAGTCAAGGAATCGAGATTTTCTTTTGATATGATTGTGTTATTTTATTGAATCAGATTTAGAGTAGCAGGGATGGGAGCTGCAGAGAAGAGTTTTGAAATGGAAGAAAGCACTCTAGAGATTGGCATGGGTCAGCAGCAGCATACTTTTGTCTATCTGTCAATTTTGATCTTCTTGTCGTCACTATCTTATCTCATAGTATGAGCTTTTTCTTTCTTATTTTTGATCTTTTGCAGAGTATAGAACTGTCTCCGGTGTTGCTGGTCCTCTGGTTATTCTTGACAAAGTCAAGGTCAGTTTGATGTTTTTCTTATTGATTTCCTTTTGTTCTACTTCGATCGTTTGTATTTAGTTCAAATGGTTAAAGTGATTACAATAACAGTAGTGATAAGGTACGACAATGCTGTCACAGGGTCCAAAATATCAGGAGATTGTTAATATTCGACTGGGGGATGGAACAACTCGCCGTGGCCAGGTGTTGGAGGTTGATGGCGAGAAAGCTGTTATTCAGGTTTGTGCTACAATTATAGTACTTTAACATAGGTTTATTTATGTTTTGTTGTCAAATTTAGATTGATCAAGCACAATTTGCGCCTAAATCATGGGCTTTTCTCATGTTTAATGTGGAGTCTTGCCTGAGCAAGGCGCATAAACCAAAACCTTATAGAGGAATGATGGGATCGACCAATTAGTGGCATCTATTTAGTGATGTTTTGCTTCTTTTGATTCCATCTCATATCTGTGTCATGTTTCTTTCTGTTATCATTTGTCTTTTCATTTCTGATTTTTCACGGGAACTAAAGGCTTCTGTGAAGGGCGAGACTTTATGCTACTGCTAAGGTTGTTCTTTTGGTGACTTGCAACTAGCTAACTAAATTTGAGGCGTGGAAACAGCATTTTCGCAATTGCAAAGGAAAGACTTGATTCTTAATGCATTCGTTCTCTGACCTTGCTTGAACCAGAAGGCACTTTATGCATCAGGCAATCCTTTACCGAGGCCTGCACACCAGCAGCCTTGAGCTTGGCCAGGCAGAACAAACAGCTGACTGCATATCTGCTCATTACATCTTACGATTCTTTGTCATTAAACTGCTCACATCATGTTTCCTTATGCCTTACACTACCCTTCTCCAAAAAAAGGAGCTTATGTCCGGTTTCTCTCAATTATTTGCTAGTAGAGTGCCGTTGCTCAGCAAGTCTCTCAAATATTACACTTGAACATCAAAATTGATCATTTTCCTTTAATTTATGACATATAAACCTGGTTTATGTTATTTCTGCAGGTTTTTGAAGGAACATCTGGTATTGACAACAAATACACGACTGTGCAATTCACAGGAGAGGTTCAAAATTTTCTTTGTTGATTTCTGGAATTAATTAATTCTTTTTATTTGGGTTTGAAAGAAATTGGGCTTAGTTGTTTGATCAGTTCCTACTCTGTATCACAACCATTGGTGAATAATTACACATTGAATTCTTGATTCTCTTTCTCTATCTTTATCTTCATAGGTTTTGAAGACACCCGTATCATTGGATATGCTTGGACGTATTTTTAATGGCTCTGGAAAACCTATTGATAATGGTCCTCCAATTCTGCCCGAGGCTTATCTAGACATCTCTGGTAAGAGATTGTGCATATCATAACAATTAATCATGCAAAAGACCTTTTTTGGGCTCTGATTACAACCCTTTGGTTGTGTTATTAGGAAGCTCCATCAACCCCAGTGAGAGAACGTATCCCGAGGAGATGATACAGACAGGAATTTCTACCATTGATGTTATGAATTCTATTGCTCGTGGTCAGAAAATTCCACTTTTTTCTGCTGCTGGTCTTCCTCACAATGAAATAGCTGCTCAAATTTGTCGTCAAGCTGGTCTTGTAAAAAGACTTGAAAAAACTGCAAATCTCTTGGAGGTATTGTTCAGTTCGTTTATTTGCCCTTTTCAGATCCCTTGAAATCAATCTCACTGCAATAGTTTCCCCGAATATGCTGTTAAAACTAGCAGCACATTTACCCTCCCTGAGTTCCAAAACATTTTTCTTCAGCATCCAACATGCATTCTGCATTTTGAATCAATTAATTTACATTTTTCTTCATACTGAAAACTGCAGTGATGCAAAAAAGATATGACCACAGTAGATGAAAGTTTACCTATAGAATAATTGCATATGGGTTTGCCTTCTATACCTGGCAGGACATTAGTTGCTGTCTTGTTTATATTTCTTTTTGGTTTGAGTTATCTGTAATCCTTACACCCCTGTGCTATGATTTATTTGCAGGATCAGGAAGAGGACAATTTTGCCATTGTGTTTGCAGCTATGGGTGTAAACATGGAGACAGCACAATTTTTCAAGCGTGATTTTGAGGAAAATGGATCGATGGAGAGAGTTACTCTTTTCTTAAACTTGGTAAGTTTAAATAAATTAATATCGTGATACCTTTGTTCCTTGATATGGTGGTTTTCCTGGTGCTTACTGGCCACCATGTGTATGGCGGCATTATTATAAATATGCATAATGTAGCTACCACTCATTTTACTTTTCTGTAGGCTAATGATCCCACCATTGAGCGTATCATCACTCCTCGAATTGCCCTCACTACCGCAGAATATTTGGCTTATGAATGTGGAAAGCATGTTCTGGTCATACTAACTGATATGAGTTCTTATGCCGATGCTCTTCGTGAGGTAACGCATTTTTTTCTCATCAAATATTCTGGGCCTGTTATGTCCGTCCTTAAAAATTGCTTGTTTCGACAACCTGTTGAAGACCATGTTGACTAATTTAACCTATTACTCTTTTGGCTTCAGGTATCTGCTGCCCGAGAGGAGGTGCCTGGAAGGCGTGGATATCCTGGGTACATGTACACCGATCTGGCAACAATTTATGAGCGTGCAGGGCGTATTGAAGGGAGAAAGGGTTCTATCACCCAAATTCCAATTTTAACTATGCCCAATGATGGTAATCTTTTAGCATTCACCAGAAACCTTCCTGCCTATCCTAGTACAAAATATTCCTCGTTGTATCACTTAGTTTTGATTGTGGTCTTTCAACAGATATCACTCACCCTACACCAGATCTTACTGGTTATATCACTGAGGGTCAAATTTACATTGATAGGCAACTTTACAATCGCCAGGTAATTCCCCAACTTCTGCCCAGTTCTGTTCACACTTTTCGTTACTCTGGCATCATATTTTTGCATAGTCCTTTGTCCATATCTTGGGAACTTTTGCAATACGAGTTCATTTCCTTCTACATATTTCAAATTGTTATGTCTATCTGAATTAGTGGACCCTTCTTTTCCAAATTTTTAGATAGAAAGTTAAACAGGTTCAGTGCACCGGCTGAGTAATTATTGATTCTTCTTGTGGACAGATATACCCACCTATTAATGTGCTCCCATCACTCTCTAGATTAATGAAGGTAAGGCATCTCACATCTCTATTCAAAGGGTAGATCAACAAGTTGGGAATTCTAGTCAAACGTTGTTATGTTCTACGTGTTGCAGAGTGCTATTGGTGAAGGAATGACTCGTAGAGACCATGCTGATGTGTCCAACCAGGTCTTTTTCAAGTTTCGAGTCTTGTAAAGCACTCCATATGTTGTCTTTTTTTGCTTGTGCTCTCATATTTGATCCTTAATTTTGAACTTCAGTTATATGCAAATTATGCTATTGGAAAGGATGTCCAGGCAATGAAAGCTGTGGTTGGAGAAGAAGCACTTTCTTCTGAGGATCTGGTGCGCTTTCTCCTCTCTCTCTAAATTGTGTGCTGTGCCTTAAACTTAAATTCATGTATGCAATTTGTTGTTTCGATTTCATTTCAGTGAATCATCAATAAATACTAAAGCATTTGATCATTTGTTTTTGTTAATGGGAATCAGCTTTATCTAGAATTTCTAGATAAATTTGAGAGAAAATTTGTCACACAAGGAGCCTATGACACGCGCAACATCTTCCAGTCGCTTGATCTGGCATGGACACTACTTCGTATCTTTCCACGAGAGCTTCTCCACCGAATTCCAGCAAAGACATTGGATCAGTACTACAGTCGTGATGCAGCAAACTAAGCTGATAAATGAAGCGGGTTCTCGCTCAAGTCATCTTTTTTGGGTTATAGCTTCTCTGAGGCTTGCAGTGTATCAATCCACGTTTTATGCTGGTGGAGCCATTTCACTTGCTGCTGTGTATTAATCTGGATTTGTCGCTTGGGCCATTTCACACTGCAAAAAGTGGCTCCACTTCCCAACAGGATTGCTCTGTACTACTGCTGTTTTGTCTAGATATTATGGTTATATTGAGATTCTTTGGTTATAAGCATTTCTTAAGAACTGTATCCTTCACTTATTTATTTGGTAATTCCCTTTTCTGCCGTCCAGCCTGCTGGAGATAATAAGAAGTTTAGTAGAAACGCCAAAGCCTTATGTATCGACTTTTATCAAGTTAAAATAATGCTGGTGTATCGTTCATTGATATGCATATATATATATATATATATATATATATATTTGTATATATATTTATATATGTATCTATCTATCTATCTACCTTTTGGTAGACCGAACACAAGTCTTCTGAAATACATTTGCTTTTCACACTAATCATCTCTGTACATGATTCTACTTCTACAAAGAATATTTCTTTCTATACTGTGTAACATATTATACAGTTCAGGTCTCTTTTCTGATGTTACATACCATGGCTCTCCATTTTCTTGATAATCTTGTTCTGCACAAGGGGCAAGAACTGTGCCCAATAAACCACGTACGAATACAGAATAGGTGAAAGATGTGGTGGCATTCTGGCAAGATACAAGCCCTTTCCCCTGCTTTGAAGTCCTGGGTGATCGTTCGACAATAGCAACAATTTCACATGGGGCGGATTTAGCTAATAATACATCAGAATTGGAAGAATCAAGAAAACTAGGAGAAAACCTGAAGACAAATTGAACATGATAGCTCATTCCACAGGGTATCTGCTGTCCGTTTGTTGGTGGATGAAATTCTTGGAATTTTCAGCGTTTTGTAGACCTCATTCTGCGCCATGTCCGCAGCATCTGCCTGATTTTTCCCCAAATGATATAGAATGTTGAATACAAGTACAACAATTGAAACATATACATTTCACATAATCAACTATTCAATTTCTGCTTTAAACTCACCTGACTTTCTTGCAGAAGATGCATTGTTGGACGATGTCTTCCTCGGAGGAGTCTCACCCTTAAGCAGTTGGAAGTATTTCCAATCTTCACGGAAAAAGACAGACATAACAAATAAATAAAGATTGCAATGAAGTGTTTCAGGGAGTAATGTGATGGTTAGAGTAGTTGCAAAGGCCTAACATACCAAATAAGTGAAGCAACCCAATCCAAAATCATCAGAATCCCAGAAAGCAAAGCATGCCTTAAAGATTTCAGCTGAAAGAATACACCCCATAATGCTTCCGATCCCAACTCCATGAAGAAACCCGCTCTTGTTTTGAACTCCAACAAAACCTCCAGAAATGGCTCCGACAGTGGTCCCAACTGTCAACAGTGAATCACAATTTTAAGGCATCTGTCAACCAAATAAGGGGATTCTGGTAGTATATTTGGATCACTCTTAACATCAGTACGCTCAAAAATCTAACTCATAATTATTGGGATTGAGCAGATTCATTTTCTTGACTGTCTCATCCTGTGAAGTTGCCATTTTGAACACGGAAAAGAATTTCTTTTCTTGACGTATGTTTCTTACGGATATGAACAAATACAAAAATTCCAGGAATATTCTCAGGCTGGCTACCTGCTTCACCTCACCATTTGCACCCCAATTTTACAAGCATATGGGTTTTATGTTGCAACAAACGTACCAAGCAGAATGCAATCTAAGCAAAAACCCAACTCACCTAATGTCAATATGAAAGCAGCGAAAGCGAAAAACAGGCTGCAGACAGTAGCAGAAACCGTAGCAGAAAGCCATAGAACGAAGCAAGGAGGAGCCGACAGCTGCATTTGGTGCTTCGGTGTTTTAAAAAGAAAGCCTTTACATGTTTGTTTGAAGTAAAACGAGCAGAGATGAACCTTCTCTAAGTGAAGGAAATACAGACCAGAAAAAACTTGACTAAACTAAATATAAAGCAATAAGCAGAAGCCCTCGTACAAGGAGAGAACTCACCTGACCGATCGGGTATGAAGCCATTAGATTAAAGGTTTATGGGAAACAGTCCGATCGCTGTCTTGGGAGGAATATCTTTATATATACAGAAGTTGAGCTAAGATAACCTTTTCAAAAGTTAAAAAGAACGTTTCCATACAAATCTAGGAATATATATTATAACTGGGTCTGAAATATTCTGATTGCGGGATCATTTACATTGGACTCTCTTGTACGTAATCCATTCAGCTTTAGCAATCTTCCAGGAAGAAGCAATATTTGTTCAAGGAGAGATGCAAATTGATTTTCCAGCACGCTTGAATTTGTAGGATAAGGGGACTTCACGTAATTAATTTGACGGCTTAATTGTCTCATATACAAAGACGACCCACATAAAAGGAAAATCCCATGTTACCACTTGATAAATATAGTGTAATATATATATATATATATACACACTCCACTGCATGATATGAACCATAGTAAAGCATAAGCTTCAAATCTGTTCGAGCTTTTGTTCCATGTGATACTTTGATCTTGGCAAGCTTTTAGCCTCTTCATCCATCTCTTTCTCACTTTTTTCTTCTGCCAAAAGGGTGTGGATGGCGGGTATCAATTGGCTGAGAAGCATAGGCCTTGAAGCCCATAAACTTCACCTGCTAGAAGAAAATCAAATCAGTAGTTATTTTTAGTGAACTTTTTTCTATTAGAAAAGATGTATAAAGCCTGCATGCTTGTTTACAGATCAAGTTTCGTTTGGTTGAGAATCGAAGACAATAAGCTCGATTCATGAATTTCTTTAACTTAGGCTTGAGCTCAATTCATGCTAGTGTCTTTGTAAAATATATAAGCTCAAGCTTGAAGATATAGAACTTAACTCATTTAAATATTATTTTGGACTATCAAAGTGACCAATTGGCAGGAACCAACTTGCATGATTTACAGTTGCTAATGAGTGGTGCAAGTATGTAATTGGCTCATTTGCATTATAAGGTGGATGTGCTCTTCCTAAAATAAGTCTCAACATTAAAATAATTTCACTAGTATCAAAGTAGAAATTTCTTGGGGACTATGTTAAAATCTAGATTAAACCATTAAAATGGCTTCCGCAAATTCCAGTTCATCCTCACCCATATCATATATGGTCAGTCAAAATGAAGTTCCACCTAAAATCTCAAGGTTTGTGGATAAGTAGTGGAGACCAATGAAGATCCACCAGCCCTTCGGCCATAGCGCAGCTGCAAAATTACAAAGCTGAGTTGCTGAAAAGGATCGAGCAATGACTTGTCTTCATTCAACACTTGCTAATCACATCTTCACGTTCATTATGGAATTGGACACATCTAGAGCTATTTGGGATTAGTTAAAGGAGAATTATGAAGGATCTGAAAGAGTAAAATTTCAAAATTACTCTTTGAGGAGAGAATTTGAATTTTTGAGGATGAAGCCAAGGTTACTACCATTGCAGAATCATGCAATCTAGACAAGTTGAACGTCGCCCAACTTACCAGTAGATTGGAGGTTCAAGAGAAAAAGGTTATCCATTTGATCCAATGAAGGAGTTGAAGGAGCCTTTGCTGCTAACCTCAAATTTCAAAACAAATTCATAAAAGCCTTATGTCCACTGTCGTCAGGACAATCATGTATCGGCAGATTGTTGGTACAAGAAGACCAACAAGTTCAAATGCCTAAGAAGGTAGGATGGGATATAGGCAAAAGTTTTTTAAAGCCAAACAAAGTCAAAACTCTGCAAGTCAGCAACAAATTAATGCAACTGAAGAGATGAATCGACCTCGGGAAGAGGAACTCTCTTTGGTTTGTGAAAACACAGCACCGACTACAAGGTCGAAATGCGTAGCAGATATCAAGATCAGCAAGCAATACAACATCGGAATATTCAAACTTAGCAAGTTCAACGTTAGTCTGGAAATATAAAATCAAGAATCACCAAGTTGGTCTGGCTTATTGACAGTGGTCTGAATACTTTCTTCTATAACCTGACGAAACAACTTTACTCATTTACAGCCCTAATTCTCAACCCAATTTTGATTATCCTTCCATTCTGCTGTAGTGCAAATTTTAGATAACGTTCATTTGTTGAGTCGAATGAACCAGTTTCGATTTGTGAGGGTAAAGTGAGAATGCGGTCTTAGCTTGATCGTAGTTCAGTTGGACTTGTAAACACAAAATAAACATAGCTTCAACATACCAACTTTTAAGATAATTGTAAGCAAACCCATGAAGTCTACCACGAGGAAATCCGAGCAGACAAAACCTGAAGCAGTTGATTACGCCATTACTGCTGCTAAACTAGAAACTTGGTCTGCTGTGCGTGCGTATATATATGGAGAGAGTAAAACAAGACCTGCGTGTTGTTCCCTCAGGTCATAGAAGAAAGTCGCAATCTTTACACGTCAAACCCGTCAGACTCCCCGATTTCATTTCATTCATCGACCATCCGTAATTCCTTTCTCATTGAATCATTTGGGTGTATCTGCCAGGTCCTCTGGGAATGTTAAAGTGAACACTACAATGGATACCAAATGCAAAATCGCACGGGTACGAGGAAGATGCATGCAATAACGGGTCTTCATTTTCACCCGTTTGAAATTGGTTTGGTTTTCGGATCTAATTTGAATTATAAAAGAAACGACAAGAACTGGTTGACCCTCGATTCTAGTTTGAAACTGTGACCGACAATCATGTCTGGAAAATGAAAAAATCAAGACTAAAGCAAGCGTTGATAATCGGTGAAGGAGACTTGCCGATGACTTTTCCTAGAAGCATGTGAGAGATCTGGTTCAAGTAAATGTATCGTAAAAGACCAGGAGCCCACGTGTCTGAAAGTTCCATTTGCCAAAAGAAGAGGGCTTTCTTTCCAGCTACAAGCTGCATACGTGTAGGCTTAGATGCTACCCAAGTGGTTGTTGTTATCGAATGACAAGCTGCTTCTGGTTCAAGTTTTGGAGGAAACCAAGTCTGTCAGCCATCTGCTTTCCCGTGTCCAAATAAAGCGTTTTGGTCCCCATCATCTCAACGATCCCGGCATTACAAGAAAATCTATGATTGAACCCATATGACCTGACCCGCCTTAGAAAATCTATGAGCTCCTGTAAAAACTATTTGACCAGAGCTTGCCAAGCCCATCGATCCGATCCTGACATTGTAGTGGTGGTATATATTGACCATAACCCATCGAATTCACTTTTTTTTTTTTTGAAACTCTAAGGTGATGCGTAAGCTCGTTTGCTTTGCGTCGTGGTTAATCCATCTTATTGGGCAGGTTTACGGACGTCTCGTGTCTTCCGAGTGGGAACCAAGCTTTGGAACGCCTACCAATAGATATATGTATAATATTCGGGTAAATGGAACTAATGGAACTGAGAGTGGGGAATGGTAATAATGAAGAAAAGTAAGCAGCACCTCATCCGTAGAAACTTGTCTCACCTTTTAGGTGATGGGGTCCAAGTTGTTTCAACAATGACAAGGCCCCATTTTTGAATGTGAATGAATGGACTTTGGACTGCATACCCAATTCAAACAATGCCCTTGTATACTTTTGTTCGAGTGATTCTCATATTCGTGGCTTTTCACTAACGATTTTAAGGCGCCCAACTGTACTCCATGCTCATTAATTAATTCATACAATTTTTTATGTCCACTAATTGGGTGGGTTTTTTCAGATGCATCTAGTTAAGCTCGAGTTATATAATGATAGAATCATCATTGAAAATTCAATCTTGATTTCTTTCATAAAGATAAGTTTATATCAATTGGATGTTCAAAATCAATTATAATCTTTTTCTTAGAAGAGGTGATGGTAGAAATTTGGCAAGGATATTCACTTTTAATCAACACGAAAAGCAAGTGGAGCATGGCGTTTTCAGATATGTTAAAATACTAATAACATAAAGCAATTGAGATAATTGCAAAGGGAGCAGCTTTAGATTAGGCTCAAGAATCTTCATGCACCCAAATGCAAATTTTCATTTGTTGCTTAGCGGTTTGGTTACCTACCTTACTCATAGTGGCTTCACTATTTGATCATGATGTTGAAATCCTCTCTATCTTGATCTTTCTGCTGTCCATGAACCCATTATTAACATCTATCTTCCCATGTCTTGTAAATGGTTATGCTTTAAATTCAAGGATAACCTTTAAAATAGGACTCTCAGCCCCAACAGTACTAGCGGACCATGAGAGCAAAGAAAGACTGAAAAATTAATTCATGGGTACCAACAAGCCTTTAATATAAGTGGTCGGAGGTTTAAACCCTGAAGATGTAAATGGATCGAGCATGGCGGAGAGGATACATCTTTGAATCCATATTAGGAGAAATTGTTATGCAAAGAAGTTTTCCATATTAGATGATAGCATAAGTTAATTTGTTGTTAGACAAGTACTAACAGATAGGAGCTAAGTTTTGAGAAAATGGATGGGACATTCCAACTAAGAGGGTAGCTAACGTCCAAGAAAATGCATAAAGCGGCAACGATGATGGAGAAGAGAAGCCAAGGCATCAAAACAAAGTAGAGAGGAAAAGGGATTTTGTATAGCACCCGAAAATGGATGTACCCAACAATTACTTAACCCACACACAAGGTCCGATTATGGAGATGTAGGTGCCAGCTGGCTGTCACCTTTAATACATGAAAAGCCTTGCCTTATCATCTTGGAGAGGGGTGACGTTGGTTGTTCATTTACATCAAAAAAGGCAAAACTTGAGTTGCTTGAAACGGAGAATGCACTCTTCTTTCTTGAAACTTAACCCACCCGTGAAAGATCCTTGATTTGGTACCCCTTTATACGAATGGGGTAGCAGCCCATGTTTGGATTCTAGTTAAAGGAAGCATAGACTTGGGCCAGAAGTTTATGTACAGGTGGTGGTGAAGTTATTGGGAATTGAAAGGGTGGAAAGGGTAGTGTATTTGTCATGGTTATAAAGACAGGTGAAGAATGAAAGGGTTTACTTGATTCTTGCGAGGAAACTCGGCAGCTTCCAGCCATATGATTTCAAGAATCCATGCACCGCCCGCCTGCCAACCTTCCTAATCCCCATGCGCTATTTATATGGGAAACTTCATCAGTGTTTTAATTTTATTATGTTTCAGGAATATTATTAAGAATTCAAATATCACTTCCCTTTCCCATTTCGTCCTCCATCAATCACCTGTGCTTAAACTCCATCAACGATCTGACATGAATACGACAAAAGTTAAGGGAAAAGAACAAAACCCACTTCTTCGAATGTTCAAGGATGTATATCCCAACGCTGCCAATTGCCAACGATCAGGAGCTTAATATCTTCGATAATGCTGGATGGAATTTACTTCGAGATATAGAAATTTGAGTTTAATTTAGCAGTACCAGCAACTGTTCGTTACTCGCCGATGGCCAACGTATCATCATCGTCGTCGTCGTTACCAACCATCAGAAAAACCTAATTGATCTGTGATGAACATAAAACTAGAATAGAATAATAATTAAAGCGACAGAGAACAAGTTTCCTATCTAGCCGTACAGAATCCTAACTAATGAAAATGAAATCTCAATCTGTGCCCTGCGCCCACTCATATACAAACAGCGATGCCACCATTACATAACAGAAGAACAGAACAGGACAGGGGATAATACGTCTTCGTTATCTTTTTCCTTTTTCACAATGAAACAACTTAGCAAGGATTTTCATCGGAAGCTTTGAAAAACTGAGCATCTAGTTTAGTCCTGCAAACAGGGCAAACAGAATGCTTAGAAAGCCAAGTATCAGCGCATTCCACATGAAAACCATGGTTGCAGCCTGGAACAAGTCTTGCAGGCTGCTCACTTTCGATTTCGTCCAAACACACCGCACATTCTGTCCCCAGAACCAGCTCTTTTCCAGTCGTTTTAGGCAGTTTCTCAAGATCAGAAGCTGATAATCCCTTCCTCGCTGAAGGCTTAACCGGCGTTACAATTTCTGAATGACGATTAGCAGCATACCATAGAAGGCAAATATAAATTAAGAAAACAGCACTCATCCCAACACACGGCAGAAAAAGCGCCAAAAATACCGACAACAGCATGTTTTGGCTTGCGGCGGTTGCGACAGGAGACGGTGAGGGAGAAAGAAAAAGAGGTATTTTCAGTGTGGCCGGCGGCGAAGAAGGGGAGAGGAGTAGTAATGGAGGTAGAGGAGGAAGAGAAGTAAAGGGTGCGTAATGCACACCATGGCGCATTATAGAGGTGCAAAGGAAAGTATGTAGCGAAGATGGGGGATGGTGTTTGTTTTTCAGGTTTATAGTGTGGGTGGAAGGTGACGTCAGCACCAAAAATAACGGATACAATTTACGGGAAGCAAAAATAAGAAAAGCGTGAGCAAGGTGGTAATGGGTATAATCGTTAATAAACGGCGTGAAACAAAGAATTCAAAACGACACGTTTCGTGGTGAAGAAGGAAGAGCATATAATCACTTGTACGCGACTCCAACATAATGAGAAATGGGCAACAAGAAGATTGCGAAGGGGAAGAGGGGAATCAGGGGTTCGCATTTCCGGTTCGAAGCATAGTGGTTTAAAAGACCGCTATATATATATATACTGATAATGGATGAACTGACGAGATGGACAGCTCAGCCACAACTTTGAAGTGGTAAATGACAATACACACACTTAGCTGTAAATGAGATAATTTAGGACTAATAAACAGTATATAATCTAAACGGCTAATAAATATAAAATTTTCAAATATATATATATATAT
>CANYBF012528921.1:0-20326 GCA_948192965.1 Dalechampia spathulata | reverse complement strand
TGGTGACTCCCTTGCGACTCTTTCGAGTCTGTATCATTCCCTAAGGGAACCCCTTAGGAAGACTGCGCTTTCGCTACAAGTACGGTACCCGGTCCGTGACTTTCGCAAGCCTCGCTCTGGGCCCCGGCAGAAACCGGCGCTCACATCCACATTCATTTGATTTGTACAATTATAACTTTTAGAATACCCAATTGGTCCACTTTAATCTCATTTCAACTATGAAAGAGTTTATGATACTAAGAAAATCTATTACTCCATAACTCTCCCCTTTATCTCTTTCACCCCTACCTACGATTGTACTTATGGAGTTAAGGTTGTTTGGCCTCATACCAATCTAGATAAATAAGCTTTCTATACAATTATAATCTCTACAATGTATCTATTATCCAATTCTTTTTATGATACCCTTTTTGCTTTATTAACCCTATCTCATTAATTCACTTCAATAATTTCCTATTCTCCATCTCACATCCATCATTCTTAGATGAATATCTATGAATATGTGGATATCATTAGTATGCATGAAATAATTTATGCATATTATAAAGAGGTAAATAAAAGGTTTAAATGAGAAATTAGTTGAATTAATGGTAAAATTATGTAGGCAATGATATGAGATTAAAATATTATCATAATTAAAAGTGTATATATATGTGTGTGTGTGTGTGTGTTAGTAAAACGTAATGCTATCAGTGAATAAGTGATAAAAATAAAATTAATAATTTTATTTACAAAATATCTTAGTAACAAATATAAGTTAGAAGTTAATTTAAAAACATATAGCAATAATCTAGATATATTTATTATTAAGATAAGTTAATAAAATGCATGTTATGATAATATTTATGTTTATTAAATGATGATTTGATTAATTAATTGGGTGCTTAAGATTAATTGAGCTAATTATGTAAAAGGAATTGGAAAATTAAGTAATAATAAATGCTAATAAAAGGAGGATAAATGTTATACTACTTAGGATTGCCATATCAAATCGAAGCTCTTTTCATGCTCTATCTAACAAAGATGAAAAATTCAAGTTATATCATATTGAAATATCATCCTCTCTATATTACCAATCTCATAATTTTATGTGTAACCTTTTGGAATATTGACATGTTGGTAATATATTACAATATCATTAAATCTCTTTTAATAACATCATATTCAAGTAAGAATAACATCATATTGTTGGCATTAGATTTTTGCCTCCATACATGCATGTTTAGTTGTCTTTTTTATATGTGCATTATAACTTGTTTCCTTATCCGTACAACTAGACATAAGTTCTTGTTCCCAAGATCGAGTTACATATAAAAATTTTATGTCCCCATAAGTCATTTAGGTTTATAGTAAATCTATCATTTGGCCCATGTAAGGTGGCACACCTATTGGGCTTCCAACCATGTGCATAGCACATAGTTGGAAGAATAGGACTTTATCCTACATTGCCAACCTATGGTTGGCACACATCCTAAGGTTCGTATAAATAACCTTTGGGTATTAGCCTTAAAGGATATAACATACAATACAAACATTTTAATTCTAAGGCATAAACTCTTTTGGAATTAAAATACACCTAATTAAAAAATTAATAAGGATTAATGACAAACTTGATTTCATTAAAACCCTAAACTTTTAAAGATTTAAAGGAAGAACTTCTAGCCTTAGTAAGTCATTTTTTCTTTCAACTTTTATCAATTTAATTTTGCTTTATATTCAATTAAATATCATTTTTAATTGATTTTTGTATTTATTATTGTCACAAACCCTAATTGGATATTGAATCAAATTCTAAATGATATTACAAAGGATCTTAGAATCTTCTAATTATGGTATGATAGATTTTTACCATAAATTGATGATTATCATAACTAAATTATTGCTAAAAATAGATTATTACCATAAATAGATTATTACCAAAAATAGATTATTTCCATAATTATACTTGCTATTATTTCCATATTTGACAATTTCCATATTTGGAACTTTTCATATTTGAAAACTTTCCCTTTTTGTACTTTCCATAATCATGCATTAGGGTTCGTGCTGCTTCAAGATTCCTTAAGTGGAGGAGATGCTACTACACATCTCGGATGTTGTATTCCCTAAGATCTTATGTAATAGAATAGACTTCTAATTTATTAGTTTTTTCCTAGGTTATATTATTTTTATCTCTCATGTATCCCCCGATCTTTACTATACCTTTCACCAACCATTACTTAAGTTTTTTTTTGTATGGATGGTTTTATTTTACTATTATATTTGCTATAACATGCTATGTAATGTCATGCCATTATGCCATGTCACACACAACTATGCCATGTCATAAGCCACCATGCCATGACACATGCCACATCACATGCCATATCAAATGCCACCTCACACACATATCACTATGTCATGTCATGCATTTACCATATGATTATACTATGTCATCACTTCACATACCATGTGTCACATCCTCATGATACACACTTAGAATTATACGTTGATTATTTTGCATGTTTATTTGAATGTGTGATGTATTCTTACTTATGTATATTAGTAAATTATTTATTGAATGTGCTAAAGAATTAAATAGGAATTTATGCATGAATTATATGCTAAATTAATTATGTGATATAGAATTATTTGTACAAGTATTAATTTAATTAAATCATACCTATAAAAAAATATAATTTATTTAGGCGTCTATACATTTATATATTTGTTAATTATGCAACTATGAATTTTTATTAAATAATTACTATGCTTGAAATATAAATAAATTAAATAATGTTAATTAATACATGGCATATATGTATAAATATATGGTTGTACATTTTGTTCCTTGTGTATAAGCATAAGAGGCATGATTTAGTGTAGGTGTGTGCATGGTAAGGATGCTTAATCATCCTTATGGTTAAATGCAATGATTACCAAAAATGAGTTATCATAATGGGAGAGTGAGGTGTCAATGTATTAAGGCTTGTGGGAAGGGTATATTGGATGTTTAAATGAGGCTTAACACATAGAATTAATGCTTAGTTATATATATATATATACTTAAGACTTAGCAAAACAACCCATTTTTCTTTCGTCCATTTTAGTTTCTCCTTCTTTTCCACTTTTTCTCTTCATCCTTCACCATAACCACACCAAGACTCTTCTAGATTGCTTAGTTTCTTGTTACATGTCCTTTTAAAAACTAGCTAGGCATCTGGAAGGGTGATCCATATGTGTATTTTGTTTGGATTATGTATTGTGTTCTTGCAATGGGAGTTTTAGGTGAGAATAGTTGCTGCCAAGGAAAGAGCTTGCATTTTTATGTAGTTTGGGTTTATCGAAGGTGGGTCAAGATGCTTTTAGTTATGATTCATGTGTGTGTATCCTATGAATCTTTTTGTAATGTGTGGTTAGTGTAAAATGTGTTTGATAACTCTAATGTTATATCTATAGTACTATTCTTGTGTAGTGTGTGTATGGTTAGTGGCGTAGACATGTATGTTGTGAGGGACTAAACCTCACATGTATATTCTACTTTGTCATGAATGCATGTGTGTTTTGTGGATGGTAAGGAAGGTAGAAGGTTGGCGTATGGTATTGGTAAGTTGCTTAATGGAAGTTGCATGCATGTTTTAAGCAATGTAAATAAAGTTATTAAAATATTTTATTATGGTTGTTTATGGCTGAGTTTAATGGTTTAAAACTACTATTAAAAGGTTGATCAAAACATATAAGAAGTAATTTAAATCAACAAGGTTATAATCAATGGAAATTAAGTAAGTAAGATAAAAATTTGAAATTCACCCCAAGCTATTTTTGCATGAATTAGGATAGATTTAAGGCTTACAGTAATCTTAATTTGGAAACCTTAACAAATAAGTTAGAAGGCATATAATATATTGTTGGAAATATCAGGAAGTCTACTTTGCTATGTTGCTAATTTTGCATTAATTGCAGTTCATTTAGTGAAAATGGGATCAAAAGACAAACTATTCATATGGTAATTTATAGTTGCTAATTAAAACAATTGGTTTGCATGAATTATTTGCATGCCTTGATGAATGAATTTTTTAGCTTATAATATATGAATTAAGATATCTTTGAGTCTACTTTTTATTGGTATAAAGACCTAAATTTTTAAAATTCATTTAATTATTGAAAAATAGCAAGAAAGATACATTATTTTATGGCTAAGTAACATGATTTTATTATGATATTCTAATTTATTTGTTAATAAACCATCTTAATAACTAAATGGTAAAAAGGATTACTTATATATTTATATGATCTTCTTTAAGTAATATATAGTATTAAATGTTTGGATGATTTATCCTTATGCTATGATTATATGAATGTCAAAATGATATGAAAAATAAAATAGTTTATATGCAATCTATATTTATGATTGACTGGAATATTGAAGATGTGTTTGTATTATGATTAGGTAAAAATATGGATAGCAAATCAATTCCTCCAATCAACATAGATAAAGGAAAAGCAATAGCAGGTTTGTGCTAGTTTATGCTAGTTTACGTTATTAATAGGTTGATTCATTTAAAATGAATTGACGAGTAAGCTAAAATGTTTACCCTAATACTAATATATGATTATGGTTTGAATTAAGTCCTTTAATAAGAAAGGATAATGATTATGAGATTTTGTGATATAGTAGAATATTTGATTATAAAATATTATTGCATAAATAATAATTCATGTGGCATATCATATTCACTATTGCATTTAACATGGCATGCATTGGTTGGAGTAATAAGAAAGGAGGAAAATGAGCGACGTGAGGAAATGATGATGTGTTATTAAAAAGATAGCAGAACACACAAGTACTAAAAATGAGTGAATGGTGAGGAAAGGGGAGCTCAATAAAAAAATATGTTACCGAAAAGATAGCGAAACACAATGAGAATGAAATGAGCTCAATACTAAAAAGATAGTGGTATAAGGCCAGTACAATGTGCACATAAATGGGAATGTTAGGCATTCATGATAATGATGATGATATAGGAAAAATATAGGGGAATGTACATTATGTTGCATTCTAAAACAGAAGGCATATTCCATCACATTCATATATATATATATATATACATTGATGGAATGATTTTGCAGGAAATAGCAATTCAATGCTGAAAGATACTATATGAATAAATGGGAATAAATGTTGAGAATACAAAGTGAATATCATGTGAATTCCTTTGCATTTGATGTTATAATTGAGTTATATCTACAATGGTATCTGGATGAGTTCTGCTTTGCAGAGAAGATATTATATGAAAATTAATTTGAATGGGTTTTGCATCCCAATGAAAAGTTATATAGAATTAAATACTTTGTGTTGTGATATGAATATTACATGTTAATTGTTTTACCATCACCATTGAGTTTTATACTCAACATTTATCAATTGATGAATGTAGGTACTATCAATATGAGAGATCACGGGAATTCAAGGCGGCAATAAGAGACCTAAGTTAGTTTGTTAGTAAAGGTCTTGGACTACCAGATAGGCTCTTATTTTGTAGCTCGTGCAACTTACCACTTTGATTTATACTATGGCAGTAAAGATATTAATGACATTGCATACTCCGATTTCATGTTTCTACTATATATATATGACATGTTTTAATTGGTATCAGAATTAACAATGTTCTGTTGGTATCAAAACTGTAGAATAGAGATATTGCATGCTTGAATGAATTATGATGATAAGTTGAAGTTTAATTTGCTGTGTATGATATGCATGCATCATATAGTTGATGTGAATTGGTTAAAGGAATTAATGTTAAGCATCTCTTATAGGGTCATTATTGGTTTGCTATTAAAGGAAATTGGTGATTACATTATAGGAGGCATGTCATACCGAATCACGGGTGTGACATGTTTTGTTTGGTATCAGAGCTATGGTTTAGCTCGCATTATAATAGAATTTGCTGCCAAAGTAGAAGTTGCATGAGTAAGAGTTTTGTTAGTCCTTACTGCTAACCAATGTTATTTTATTAATATATAAGTTCATAGTATTCAATATGACAGATAGGTAGTGGTAATGGGAGAAGAAGGTGGAGATAATTTTAATTCACAAATGGGTATTTTAGAAGCCGGCGTTAGAATTGGGGGTGAATAGTAATGGAGTGAACAGGTAGAACGATTACCACAAGTTGAACGGTCTAAAGCTACAGGGGTAAATCTGATAGCCACATAATTTGCATAATTGTTCCATACTAGTTAGGAGCAGTCTTAACCAGTTTCAGCAGTGGTTATTTAGAAACAAGGGGTGAAACTTGATTTTAAGAAGCTGAGAATTTATGGGGCTATAGATTTCTCGAGGACTACTAATCCGTATGCGATGGAGATATGGTTAAAATGTACCCGAAGGGTGCTGCGATAGCTGAACTACTCATAGAATTAATGCTTAGTTATATATATACTTAAGACTTAGCAAAACAACCCATTTTTCTTTCTTCCATTTTGGTTTCTCCTTCTTTTCCACTTTTTCTTTTCATCCTTCACCATAACCACATTAAGACTCTTCTAGATTGCTTAGTTTCTTATTACATGTCCTTTTGGAAGCTAGCTAGGTGTGTGGAAGGGTGATCTACGTGTGTGTTTTGTTTAGATTATGCATTGTGTGCTTGTGATGGCAGTTTTAGGTGAGAATAGTTGTTGCCAAGGAAAGAGCTTGCATTTTTATATAGTTTAGGTTTATTGAAGGTGGGTCAAGATGGTTTTAGTCGTGATTCATGTGTGTGCATCCTATGAATCTTTTTGTAATGTGTGGTTAGTGCAAAATGCATTTGATAACTCTAATGATATATCTATAGTACTATGCTTATGTAGTGTATGTATAGTTAGTGGCGTAGACATGTATGTTGTGAGGGACTAAACCTCACATGTATATTCTATTTTGTCATGCATGCATGTGTGTTTTATGGATGGTAAAGAAGGTAGAAGGTTGGCATATGGTATTGGTAAGTTGCTTAATGGAATTTGCATGCATGTTTTAAGTAATGTAAATAAAGTTATTGAAATCTTTTGTTATGGTTGTTTATGGCTGAGTTTAATGGTTTAAAACTACTGTTAAAAGGTTGATCAAAACATATAAGAAGTAATTTAAATCAACAAGGTTATAATTGGTGAAAATTAAGTAAGTAAGATAAAACTTTGAAATTCACACCTAAGCTATTTTTGTATGAATTAGGATAGATTTAAGGCTTATAGTAATCTTAATTTGGAGACCTTAACAAATGAGTTAGAAGGTGTATAATATATTGTTGGAAATCTGTGGAAGTCTACTTTACTATGGTGCTAATTCTTCATTAATTGGAGTTCATTTGATTAGTGAAAATGGGGTCGAAAGACAAACTGTTCATGAGGTAATTTATAGTTGCTAATTAAAATAATTGGTTTGCATTAATTATTTGCATGCCTTAATAATTTAATTTTTTAGCTTATAATGTATGGATTAAAATCTCTTTGAGTCTACTTTTTATTGGTATAAAGATCTAAATTTTTCAAATTTATTTACTTATTGAAAAATGGTAAGAAAAATAAATTGTTTTGTGGCTAAGTAACATGATTTTATGATGATATTCTAATTTATTTGTCAATAAACCATCTTAATAACTAAATGGTAAAAAGGATTAATTATATGTTTATATAATCTTCTTTGAGTAATATATAGTATTAAATGATTAGATGATTTATCCTTATGCTATGATTATGTTAATGCCAAAATAATATGAAAAGTAAAATGGTTTACGTGTAATCTATATTTATGATTGATTAGAATATTGAAGGTGTGTTTGTATTATGATTAGGTAAAAATGTAGATAGTGAATCAATTCCTCCGATCAACATAGACAAAGGAAACCGCTGCTAGGTTTGTGCTAGTTTGTGCTAGTTTGCGCTATTAATAGGTTGATTCATATAAATGAATCAATGGGTAAGCTAAAATGTTTACCTTTATGTTAATATATGGTTATGGTTTGAATTAAGTCCTTTAACAAGAAAGGATGATGATTATGAGATTCTGTGCAATAGTAGAATATTTGATTATAAAATATGATTGCATAATTAATAATTCATGTGGCATGTTATATTCACTATTGCATTTAACATGGCATGCATTGGTTGGAGCAATAAGGGAGGAGGAAAATGAGTGACATGAGGAAATGATGATGTGTTATCAAAAAGATAGCTGAACACACGAGTACTAAAAAAATAACGGTACGAGCACTAAGCCACATGTATATTGGAGAGATAAGGAAGGAGGAAAGTGAGCGAACGGTGAGGAAAGGGAAGCTCAATAAAAAAAATAGAGGGAGAAAATAACGTGTTTCCAAAAAGATAGCAAACACGATGATAATGAAATGAGCTCAATACCAAAAAGATAGCGGTATAAGGCCAATACAATGTATACATAAATGAGAATACTAAGCATTCATGATAATGATGATGATACGAGAAAAACATAGGGGAATGCACATCATATTGCATTCCAAAAGAAAAGGGCATATTCCATCACATTCATATACATATACATTGATGGAATAATTTTGCAGGAAATAGCAATTGAATGTTGAAAGATGCTATGGGAATAAATGTTGAGAATATAAAGTGAATATCATGTGAATTACTTTGAATTTGATATTGTGATTGAGTTATATTTATAATGGTATCTGAATGAGTTTTACTTTGTAGAGAAGATGTTATGTGAAAATTAATCTAAATGGGTTTTGCATCCCACTGAAAAGTTATATGGAATTAAATACTTTATGATGTGATATGAATATTACATGTTGATTGTTTTACTATCACCACTGAGTTTTATACTCAATGTTTGTCAATTGATGAACGTAAGCACTAACAGCATGAGAGATCACGGGAATTTAGGGTAGCATCAGGAGAGACCTGAGTCAGTTCATTAGTAGAGGTCTTAGACTACCAGACAGGCTCTTATTCCATGGCTCATGCAACTTACCTCTTTGATTTGTACTATGGCAGTAAAGATATTAGTGACATTGCATACTCTGATTACAATGTTCTACTATATATATATGACATGTTTTATTTAGTATCAGAATTAACAATGTTCTGTTGGTATCAAAATGGTAGAATTGAGATATTGCATGCTTGAATGAATTATGATGATAAGTTGAAGTTTAATTTGCTATGTATGATATGCATGCATGATATAGTTGATGTGAATTGGTTAAAGGAATTAATGTTAAGCATCCCTTGTAGGGTCATTATCGATTTTCTATTAGAGTAAATTGGTAATTACATTACGGGAGGCATGTCATACCGGGTCACGGGTGTGACACCATGCATATACCATATTATGCTACATTATCTATCATGTCATACTTATATCATATAGCCCTATATGTCATGCTCTACATTGCCATTTTATATTATACTACACCTATCACAATAACACATCATATTGCATGCTTACTTTACACTCTTGCTTTCTCACCTGCCTAGGATAATTATCCAATTAAAATGGTAAAATCAAAATTGGAAGCTCTAAGAAAATAGATCTTCACCACCTGAACCCATCTCTAAAAGGTTTAATTTAACACTCATGCTATGGGTTAGTTGAATTGAATTTGAAACCATCCAATGGCGACTCTAAACTTGTGACTCTTTTGAGTCTATATCATTCCTCAAGGTAGCCCCTTGAGAAGACCATACTTTCATTCCAATCAAGACCCCGGTGCCATCTGTTGCAAGCCTCACTCTAGGTCTAGGCGCAAGCCCCACCCATATATATATTCTTATATGTTTTCTTATTTTCATATGTTTCAATGTTTTTTATGGCTATGAGAGGTAGTTATTCAAGAAAGGATGATTGTTCTGCATAAAATTCAAGTAAAGAAATTAAGCTAGACATTTGTATGGTATTTGGACATTCTACATCTCCTTCCACTCTTGTAGATAATATCATTCCAACATTAATAAATATATCATAAGTTGAAGATGTTCCATCCTTATCAAAAGTAATTCCAATATTATCTCTTAATGATGCAACTCCTATTGTTGCTACTATATTTGCATCTCATGACGAAGTTATTCTTACATCTTTTGTAAATGTAACACTTTCTACTTTAACTATCAATCCTATCTTTTTTACATCATCTCAATTAGTAACGAGTTGTGAAACATAACTCTCCATCATTTCAAGACAATAAGAATCATGAACCATTTTTTATCAATATTTTTATTAACTCCATTATTTGTTATGTTTAATTTCATATCCAATATTACTAGAAAAATATAAAATTTGTAATTTTCATTTATTGTAAATTGTATCCTCCTTCATGTTCTTAAAGAATTAGAAGATTTTCATGGAAAATTGGACAAGGATGGTTATTATCAAAGATTATGCTTAAAGAAATTAAAGATGAATATTGGAATGAATTTAAGGTATTAAAGGCATGAATATGTTTCTATTTTCGATCCTCAATAACCCAAAAACTTATTGGCATGTGATTTGATGTTATTTACATATATGTGAACTCAACAAGTTTTAAATTCATAATTTCTTATTTTGAACCCACATCACCACAAAAGTATGGATCGCAAGTGTAGTATAAGGGTATTGTTCATTGGGACTAATGGTAGCTAAGTACTAATTATCAATTTCTATGATTATTTATTTAGGCAACCAAATCATCATTTACTCATTACTATCTATTTAATTTAATAGGCATATGAATTAACTAAACTTTATGTACATAATATATAATCAACATAAGGAAGAGAATCATGTTTGTACAAAAGATATTTCAATCCATTGTTAATCAAGATTATAATTTCAACAAATTAATGTTTAAATTCAAAGAATCAATTAATGTTTAAATTCAAAGAATCAATCTTTCAAAGTATTAATTACCTACTAAAAACAACCTAACATCTACTTTAGTGATTGTTAGGTTGCTTTTAATGATTAAGCATGTTTACCATACATCAAACCTCTAATTAAACTAACTCCTACGTCTAGACAGTTAACACATCAATGTTCTTAAGTTTGTTTAGTTAAGTTAACCCTTCTTTCGAAACAATTAACAAACTAATCAATATTCACAAGTTAAAAGGGCTCTTTTCAAAAAGCAAACATCATAAACTTGAATTCCAACATAAGAACCTAAAGAAATGGAATATATTGCTAATGGAAAAAGAATATTTTATTCAAAATATCATCCAACCCTACGAACAAAATACTATGTCATAGTAGAATAAACAAGGTTGTAAAGTAACATGATGATAAAAAGAAATACAACCATAAATGTTTTAATTATGTTAAAAAGAAACGAATGGAATAAGGCTTCAATCTTGAAATCTTCTTTTGGAAATCTTCTTTCTCTAACTACTTCTTGAACTTCCTATCAGCTTCAATCTACCCAATCCCTTGAAAAACTAAATAGTGAAGAATCAAAGAAGAGTTAGATATAGATAGAACCCTAAAAGCTAATTGTGCAATTACCCCAAACTAAAAATCCTAAAAATTAATTTATTATATAAGATGATGGATGCATGAAACCCTAAATTTCCCACTTATATTCCCAAAAATTTCCAAAAATGGTTATTTTTTATCTAATGCATCATGGCCCTTCATTGTGTGATCAAACAACTTGGAACAGAGAAAGAAATAAGTGAGAAATCATGGTCCAAACACTCAACATGAGTCATGTTAGGCTAAACACAAGTTGTGTTGAGCTTGTGAGAAGGATTTATGGGATTTTCGAGGTCAACATGAGTCATTTTGGCCATGACATGACTCATGTCAACCAAAAATGTAAGGATACATATGAGACCAAGGCTAACACAAGTTGTATTGCCTCCAACACGAGTCATGTTGGCTATAAACTCCAATCCCTACTTAAAATGAAACTAATACAAGTCGTGTAACTACTAATGTGACTTGTGCCCCCTAGAATGAAGAAAAATATTCATGAAATGACTTCTTAAACCTGCAAAACATGCACCATGAAGCTAAAATGCAACAAATTATAAACTAAGGATGATTATAACACAAGGGTCTAAGCCTTAGATTAAAATAATACATAAATATATAAATTATGTGGCTAAATACATGAATTTATGCTAATTATTCTATGAAATGAATGCAATGCATAGGAGGATGAATAATGTATAAATTACTATATGAAATGTTTAAGTTTGAAAGTAAAATACATGAAAACATAGATTAAAAGAACATTAAAGTTGTGAGAAAAGTATATGATAATGACAATTATCATATATGTTATGGTAGAACAAATATGTATATGAAATCTGTATATATTAAAATGTGATTATGTTATGAATATAATTTTATGGTAGAACAAATATATATATTTGGAACATTTTCAACACACAGAAAAATCATATGAACATGTATTTAACTTTTTCATGATCATTTCTAAAATGTTTAGTTAAGAAACATGCAAAAACAATATGCTAGAAAAGATCTTTGTGTTTACGAGGATAATCATCAAATTCAACTGTAATTTTTAAAATAAATTAAATGATTATATTTTTATCATAATTTATTTATGTTTAAAAAAGATAAAATGTAATTTAAAATTTAAATAATCATAATTTATTATTTAATTTAATGAATTAATTATAAATATTAGGATTAATAGATTGACATTCATGACGCCTGGATGGGAGCTGTCACCCAGAGCGCGCTGGTATAGTCCAAGTGCAGGTGCAACCGTGCATTAATGGGATTGGAATGTTAGTAAGTAGTATTTGCATTCTAAAGTCACCAAAAACGACTTTCCTCTTTTCATCTTCTAGCGATGTCAAAACAAGCAAAACCAACATCAAGCTTGTTTTGGATTTACCCCTTTTACTTTCGTTTAACGTATATTTTAATGTTTCGATTTTATTGTCAATAACTAATTTCATTGAATTATTTTATTTTTCTTTTAGTCTTACTATTCATGACAAGAAAGCGAATTAAGAATGAAGTAATGATAAAAAGAAATGTTATTATTTTAGTTTCACAATGTCGAATTTTTTATGCATTAAAATCTTGAACCATGTACTATAAAAAAGTGAAAAGGAAGCTAATCCTCAGCAGCCAGTTTATGCACCGACGGATGCATGCATTAATTGAGGTTAAGTTACGGTCAAATTCTTCAATCTGTTAAAGACTAAAATGGGTCAAAGGCAGCTCTTCTTTTCAAACTCTCGGATTTACTTACTTCTACTGGTAGCAAGTGGCAATCAATGCATCTCCTGGTATCGATTTTTTTCTTCCTTTTCCCTTAGCTGTTTTTCTCGTCTTTCTGTTTATGAATTATTTTTATTTTTATTTTTATTTACATTTTCGTAAATGACATATCTGCCTTGTTATTAATGCTGGTCAAGTGTATCAAGTATGGGACCCAAATGATGATATGAACCGAAGCTTGTGGGGCTGTTGTGTTTCAAACCTTACATAACATTGTCATAAAATTTGATGTCATGTAACCTACAAACAGGGAACATGATTGGATTTTGAAAAAAAAAGTTCTACTGAAGTGATTTAACATTATTTTGGCAATTATGACTTGAATTTTGCTTCATGTCGTTGAAAACTTTTAAAATATTAGTGGTATATTATTGAGAAATATTATTAATCAACACTTAAAAATATGATTGTTTCATTTTTAAAAAAAGAGACTATTTTTGGATAGTTTTTTATGTTTATTCTTGGTTGTTAAGGTTCAAGAACTTCTAGTTTTGTATAAATCCCTCAATAGTCTTTAGCGAAATTATCATTTTGTTTGAGAAAAATAAATGTGAAAATTTCAACCAATTGAAGAACAAGATTATGTTAGTATGATGTCTTGTATCAATATATGTACGAACTTAATTAACTGAAATTTTCTCCTAACCAATTAAATGGCCCATACTCTATTAATATTTATATCATCATCAGTAGGACCATCTTCACGTGAACACCACACACTTCCATGTGTACTTGATCAGCCGCCTCTGTCCTTCCCACTCACTTCCGACGCATTTAGTCCTAATGCACATTACGAGATGAGAAATTCTGAATGGTCCACTCTATCGTATAGAATTATAGTCATAACTATGATATATGTTAATCTATATTAAGTTTATAAGTGTATAATAACTAATATTGATTATATAACAATAATAATCAATATAGTTATCCTTCATTCAGTGTAATTTGTAATAGTTAATAATTGATATATACATTAATCAATATAATTATACATCAATTGGCATAATTATAATACTTAACAAAAAGTAAAATATATTGTACTCACGTTGATTGGTCTATCATCACAGTGTTAGAACGAACCTATCAAAAATTCCTCTTATCAAACAACAAAGGAACTTAGTAGCCCTATATAAGGAGCAACTGAACCCACCAATTTCTTAACTCAACAATTGCTTTTACCAAGTTTTTCTTCTCTTCTATCAACCTCTTCCCAAACCGCAAAACTTATCTTTCTTGGAAAAATGGATTTCTTCCACAACCCAAACCAGCAAAAACTTTCACCAAAATATAACAACAAAAAAAGGCTGACACAAGAGCAAGTAAGGTTGCTTGAAAGAAGCTTCACCATCAACAAGAAACTTGACCAAGAGCTCAAAAACCAGCTATCGAACCAGCTAGGAGTTCCACCAAGACAAGTTGCCATTTGGTACCAAAACAAGAGAGCCAGATGGAAGACACAGAGCTTAGAGCTTGATTACAATACTCTACAGGTTAAGCTAGAGAATGCAGTAACTGACAAAAGCAGGTTAGAGAAAGAAGTGAGTCAACTTAGAGAAGAGTTGAGGAAGGCTCAAGGGATAGTTTTTGCATATAACCAAGGAGGAATAAATATTCCTCATCATCTTCATCATCATTACAATCCTCCGATTCCCATAACTCATCCTCTCAATAATGTTTCTTGCAACTCTTCTTGCGATGAAGGATCAAGAGGTAGCTCTAGTTTGCATGATGACGTCAATGGTGAAGTCTTGCAACTCGGTGAGCTTTATGCTTGTTTGATAGGATCCGGTGGTGCTGCTGGATCAACCTGGAGTTAGTCACAAGAAAATTCTCAAATCTTTTGTCATAATTACTATAATATGAAATGCATGTAAGATACTAAATTACATATAATAAATATATATCTTTCCTTTGTAATTTTGAATTCACAGCGAATTACAACATTATACACAAATATCATTTTACAGCTTACGATATTATTCGGTCATCACATTTTCCCTCCCAGAAATCATCATCCCAGATAAAAAGAAATCATCTACAATTCCATTATTATATGAATTTCATTATTTTATATTTATTAATATACATATTACGCATTAAACATCAAATATGGATAAATAAATTACCGCCTCATTTTTTCCACCGGAACTGTCTGCCGCCAATACCAGCGATCTTGCCGGTCTGACCATCTCACACCGGGTTCAGCCTTCCACCGCCATTCACTCCCTCGAACCCATGAGGCTCGATTCCTTTTTTCCTCTCTTCTTATTCACGAACATGCCGTCTCACTTTTCTCATCGGTTCTCTCGCTGCCTGAGCCTTCGCCAGTCGCCGATCAAGCCTTCGTCGTCGATTATTCTCTCGCTGGTTCTGACTGTCCTCGCGGGCCTGTATGTTTGACGGTTGCTCTTCCTTGGTAAGTTTATTTGAATGCTTCCTTTCTTTTTGTTTATATATTTAATTTTTCTATCCAAATTGAAAAATATGTATTTGTTTATAAAATTTTTAATTTTTGAAGTAATAATGGTGTATTGATTTATTAAAAAATAAAAACTGATAAAATAAAGTAAATATTATTGAAAAGGAGGAAAAGAAAATAATTAATATGAAATATACTGTGTTGTTTGAAATGTATGATATAATGATTTCTTGATATCAACATTTCATGAACATAAATGCCTTAAGTTTTACATGCTATAATTAGCACCACTAAGTTTATAGTCACCATTTGTCAATTGATAAACGCAGGATCAAGTAAAAGTCGCTGAACCAGAACATTAGAAATAACACCTGGACATATCAACATTTTGTTAGTACATAGTTTAAGTTTTCCTTCAAGCTTCTATGTTTATAAATTATCATACAACTACTTAAATAAAGTACTCTAGTAGTAAATAAAGTAAGTTTAGCAAAACTGAAGATATGTAAAATATTAATATGTGTATATTATAACTTTGATGACATAATTATGATGTTATAATCGGGGACAATAAATGGTTTAGATTAATATGAGTTTGCATAATAGTAATATGTATATATTTTTAAATAAAAATTTACGAAATGTATGGAATCTTTTGTAGAATAATTATTGACTTCATTGGTTAGAAAGTTAATAATCATTTTACGGGAGCATGTTACACAGCCGAAAGTCGTGACATGTTTGGTTAGTATCAAAGCTGTGGTTAATAGCTCGCGTAATAAATAAAACAATAATATTTACTGCCAAAGTTAAGTTGCACGATTAAGAAGTCTGTTGTTCATGCAGCTAATACAAATTGTTTGTTTTAGGACATCTTCGAACAACATGTCTAATAGAGTAATCATTATGGGTGAAGGTGAGGGTAACTTAACCCTGAATGAAGGCACCTCTAATGCCAGCATTCAAGCAATAAGTGATCAAGAGCGGATTGTGCAAGAGGGGCAATTTGACCATACAATGTTAGTCGAATAGTCAAATATTGCCAGAGTAGATCCAGCAACTACATAATTCACCCAACCACATCATAAATGTTCAGAGACAAGCTGAACAAGTTCCTGTTGAGGTTCTTTTTAGCAGAAAGGAGGAACGTGATTTTAAGAAGATGAGATCTTATGAAGCCACTGATTTTACTGGAACCACTAATCCTTATGTGGCAAAAATGTGGCTGGAGCGTACAGGAAGAGTGTTCAAGCAGCTTAACTGTTCGAATGAGCTGAAACTGGAATATGCTATTTCTCTATTACAAGATGATGCTTATGAATGGTGGAAGACAGTTCCATAAGGTCTTATTGAGCCACTAGTGCTGACATGGAAGGATTTTCAAGTAGAGTTCCAACAGAAGTATGTTCCTACTGCCTACACCGATCAGAAATTACATGAGTTTTTAGCTCGAAAACAAGGAAACATGACTGTGGCTTATTATGAGAGAGAATTCACCAGATTTACATATTATGCTAGGAATATTCTTACCACTGGCCGGAAAAGATGCAAATGGTTTGAATAGGGATTGAGGCCATGTATTCGTTCATTAGTACAAAGGTTTAATTATGATAATTTCTCAGCCTTGATTGTTAATGCTCTGGGACAGGAGCGGACTTCGCAGGAAGGGGATCAAAATCGAGCTAGATTGAGCAAGAGACAGTACAAAGGTTCAAGTTCCTCAACTGGTACACAGAAAAGAGGAAGGGTCCGAGGTTCTTTTAATCCTAGTGGATCCAGATTCTGACCACCTACCCCGCATAGACCATCGAGTGTTCAGAATGTTGGTCATGGTACTTCTGCACCTGTAATTCGTACATGTTTTATCTGTGGTAAGAATCATTCTGGTGCATGCAGAATGGGAACATGGCTATGTTATCGATATGGAGTTGCAGGACATTTTGCAAGGGAGTGTCCTAATAACAATGCAATACCAGTTCATACTATTTCTAAAGGTAGATCTTTTCTACCTAGTTCTGGAGTACGACTGGGAATTAGAGCACCTGCCAGCAGTCAGTTTAACAAAGGCAAAGGTAGAGGCTACGGTGGTGGTCAAATGAGCAGTCTTAGTTCAGTGAACCAGAATATGGAGGCTCTTGCAAGAGTATATCATTTACAGTTTAGAGAAGAACTGTAAGCTGCTGATGTGGTGATCGGTAATTTTATATCCTTAATCATGTTGTTCTTATGTTATTTGACCCTGGTTCTAGTCACTCATTCATCAACATGAGGGTTGCATGTTTACTAGACACCATCAGTGAGAGATTGGGGTATAGTATGGTAGTTGCTAGTCCATTAGGGAAAATCGCAGTGGTGAACAAAATTTATCATAAATGTCCATTGATTTTGCAAGATAAAGTTTTTCCTACGAATGTGATCGAGATGCCTTTTTCTGAATATGATATCATATTAGGCATGGATTGGTTATCTCTTTATCAAGCTATGATGGACTATAGAAGGAAAATGATTTCATTTCAACATCCTGAGTATCAATCAATACTTATTCAGGGGATCAGACCATCAATTATTCATAGTTTGATTTCAGCAACCATTGCTCGAAAGATGTTGGAATAGGGTTGTGAGATTATATTAGCACATGTTATTGATACTAAATAGAAAGGATTGCAATTAATAGAAATTCCTACTGTAAGAGATTTTTCTGATGTATTTCCAGATGAGTTACTGGGAATACCTCCGGTAAGGGAAGTAGAGTTTAAAATTGAGATGATACCTAGAACAGAGCATATATCAATTCCTCCTTATCGTATGGTACCAACAAAGTTAAAAGAGCTTAAGGAGCAATTACAAGAGTTGCTGGACAAGGGATTCATATGCCCGAGTGTATCACCTTGGGGAGCACCTATTTTATTTGTAAAGAAGAAGGATGGAATCATGAGGATGTGCATTGACTATCTTTTCTAAGCTAAATAAGCTGACCATCAAGAATCACTATCCTTTACCCTAAATTGATGATTTATTTGATCAATTAAAGGGAGTGACTATCTTTTCTAAGATTGATCTGAGATCGGGTTGACTAATGCACCTGCTACTTTTATAGCTCTAATGAATACAGTTCTTAAAGAATATCTTAACCAGTTTGAGGTGGTATTCATTGATGATATTCTCATTTATTCCCAGAATCAAGAAGAGCATGATAGACACCTGCAGTTAGTTTTACAACTAATGAGGGAGAAATAACTTTATGACAAACTGTCTAAATGTTCATTCTGGTTGAATCAAGTTTGTTTCTTGGGACATGTTATTTCTGCTGAAGGTGTTGCTGTTGATCCAAGCAAGATAGAAGCAGTTATTAATTGACAAGCACCTAAATTTGTCACTGAGGTGCGTAGTTTTCTGGGTTTAGTTGGATATTATAGATGGTTTGTCAAGGGTTTTTCCATGATTACTACACCATTAACTACACTTCTTTGGAAATATGTTCCTTTTGAGTGGACAGAGAAGTGTCAATGTTACACCCACGTTAGAGACCCTAGGAGTTTTGCATGTTTATGCATGTCTCTGTGTAGATGAATGGTGGGATTGACTGATGTATGGTATACTGAATGAGGTATGTTATGTGTATATGTGCTATGAATGGATGTGTATTGAGGATGAGGTGCTTGTGTGCATTTATATTGCATTGAATGTGTATGTTAGGTTTGCTTGTGTGTCGTCGCCTTATTGGGAAGCGTGTCTTCTCGGTTGGATGAGGGATGGCTTGTATTTATGTTTAGGAATGTGATTGGAAGTGTGTTTAGGGTTGGTTAAGCGTTGGGACAGGTTTTGGGCGAGCTAGGCATGCCAATAGGCATGTTATGCATTTTTGGGGAGTGGTACGGGCATACGGGATAGCCGTATGGTCGTACGAGGCAAGCATTAAACAGGGAGTCGAAGGCCTCGAGTGCGTACGGGCGTACCAGAGGGGCGTACGGCTGTACCGCAACTGGCAGGAATCAGAATTGCTCGCAGGAAAATTTTAGTTGCTCAGATGAATAGTACCCGTACGGGCGTACCAATAGGTGGTACGGCCATACCGCTACTCGCAGGTTTTTGGTTTGTCAGGCTTTTAGGGTCGGTACGGGTGTACCAATATCCGTACGGCCGTACATGACATTTTATTTGACTTTTAAGGCAAGAAAACAAATGTTTTGCCTTATGTTTCTTCCTCCTTTTCTTAAGCTAAACCCTACCAAACATTCTACTTATCGATTCTAAACATTCCGAACGCCCGAGAACGCAGGATAGAAGTTAGAGATTGATTGAGTGGGGTTAGAGGCTTATACGAGAGGTTACTTGGATTACAAGGTTTATGCTAGCTTTATTTCTTTAGCCACTTTCGGCTATTTCTTATTGCCTGTGGACTTGAAATGAGTCTAGGCTTGTGTTTTGTGCCACTTTTAGGCTTATTATTATTGCCTACGATGTTTAGGCAGGTCTATTTGATTGGTAGGTATCGTTTTGATGTGATACGTTGATGGTTGCTATGGAAATGCTTGGATTGATGTTTCTTTGTTTGATGAAATGATGAATTGTCCAAGTTTTTATGCATGAGATGATTTAATTGTAATGACATGCTGATATGCATGGTGGTAAATGAGGAATCGAGGAAAAAGAGAAAGAAA